>JAVGVS010000007.1:7450037-7475724 GCA_032718565.1 Distichodus sexfasciatus | reverse complement strand
GCTAAAACAAGCTTGACTTTGCCTCAAGTCTCCTGTCTAACTCTGAAGTCTTGCTTTCTGGAAAAGGCCCAAGGTAAGGTACTAAAGCCAGCAAAACAGTGTACTTCATCAGACGGCCTTGGCTTGGTCCAGTGCTTCAGCACTGACATGGAGTGACTGACTGATTATACGTTTCAATGACAAATCTGGCACATTTAGAGTCTGGCCCAGACATTACCTCACACCTCTGCGGGGCGCAGTATTAACTCCAGTGATATTGTCGATGGAGGATTGTTTGCCCTCTGTCTCGGAAAATAGTTCCTCGTCTCGGCGAGTGTGTTTGCTAAACTGTAGATTAAGGTGGCACCCTTTTGCTCCTTCCTGAAACAACATGAGCTTGAAAAGTTAGGAAATAGGCTTGTGATGGAAATAGGCTTTGCTCCCCATGAAACCTGCGTGCAGATGTTTACTATTTAAATGCTAATTTGCTGGTGGAGATGATGGTTACAGTCCATTGAGAGAGCTAAGTGAGAGGCTTTGTGTTTATGGCAAGTTTGATTATGACGTTGGCAGTTTGGACGGCGGGTGGGAAGTTAATGGAAGTTTTGTGAGCACAACCAAACGCAACAGAGTCGCATGGTTTCAAAGAGTTTCACAGCATCAAAAAAATGAAGCGCTGCACAAAGACTCTATCAGAAGTTCAACTGGGAGAGATGGTCCACTCGTGGGGTCTGTTAGCTGTACGATATGGGGCAGTATTTGCGGTAGTTTGAGTAATTTGTTAGAAGCTATATGTAAGGAATGTATAGCAAGTAATCGTAAAATTAACCTTATATGTCACCACAGATTAAGGAATACTGATCTCACTGACAAAATAACTACAACCAGAATATTCACATTTTAAAATGTAATTTACAGCACGCAAATCACGTTTGTTTTGTTTTGAACCAATGTGTAAAACTAATTAATATCAAATGCTGTTTGAATTAACAGCCTAAATAGTTCATGCTACTATTAAAGAGATATGGAATCCTTGATAGCAGTTGGTGGCGTAACGGTGATATGGGTTCACCCTGTGATCAGATGGTCGCAGGTTCGAATCCAGCGCCGGTAAAGTTACCACTGAGGTACTCGTGAGCAAGGTGCTAGAAATCAATATTGTATATAATGAAAGGAAATATCGTGATATATTGATGTATTGCAGCAATTTTGTTGCAGCGTTAAAACCTTTCCGGGGCAGTAAAGTTCTGCCGACACATTTTGCTCCTCCTGCGTGTCTTTAGTAATGGCAGATGAGGAGGGTTTAAAACGCTTTGTTTTCTCAGTAGGCCACCCACATAACTGAAGGAATGCTGAGGCTGCCCAGCGCGACACGGACAGCCCTCCGCTTTAATAAACCTCCATTTAAATCCCAGCAGGCCCAGGGAGCGCAGGTGCTGGGGGCAAAGCGGGCGGGGGAGCAGGGTGGGGAGGTGGTGCAACGTGGCCAAACGGCTTGATTAAGGGCATAGCGGCAGGAATGAGAAGGACGACCTGCAGCTCTGCACTTCCAACTCATCAAGACTAGAGCCCCACTCAGGGTTAAAACCAGGTAGCCTAGTTCTATAAAGAGCCGTGACTCACTGAGGCTCCACGGCCCACGGAAATGTAAAGTTAGTCTGCAAACCCTCAGGCTTGCAACATCTCAGGAAAAAACAACTACAGTGGATCTCATTTGCCCATATGTTTTCTTCTTAAATTTGTTCTTAAGAACGTTGTCATTTCACTTGTCTGTAAAACTAACTGGGGCAGTTTGTAGCATAATGGTTAGGGCGTTCGCCCCGTGGTCGGAAGGTCGCCGGTTTGAGTAATGGGATTGGTGAAGGTACTCATGAGCAAGATACCGTCCACAAGCACCGCCCTTGTTAGCTGCCCACTGCTCCTTCTTGGATGGATCAAATGCAGAGTTCACATGCACTGTGTGCTGTGCTGTGGTGTGTTCACAATGACAAATAATCACTCACTTTTACTATAGAATTCCTGTTCCTGTAGAAAAATTCTTATGCCAGAATCTTGCTGAAATGGATTTTAACCTTTACAGCCCTAAGAAAATTTTGGGCATTTTATATACCTTTTTTTTTAGGCTTATTCTAGGGTGTGTGTACATGTTAGCCATACGTGACTTGTGGTGATGTGTTCGGGACGTCCTGCACTACTCAGATTTGTCATAGTCTGATGTGTAAATGCTGACGGTCTTAAAAGCAGCACATTTCTGATGAAAATTGACCTGTGTCTGTAGAAATGTTTGCTTTGTTGTAGCTTTATGTAGTATACAAGTGCTTGATATGACTACTAGAAATAGTAAGAACAGTGTCTGTTTTATTGCCATGCAGAGTTATGTAGAGACATTTTATGGTTCACTGCTGTGAAGAAAAATAAGGTTAGTCCCATTTGGTATCCATCTGGATACAGAATAAAATAATTTCATAAAAAAGAATGCATTTTTCTATGTTTATTTGTCTGTATTAATTACTATTTAACATTCTGAAGTGAAAACCAATATTTTCTGATCAACAGAAAATCCAGAAATACTGACGTTTTGGGTAATTTGGGGCCGATTTGGACTCATTTTGGTGTATAAAATGCTGCGTCTCCGCAATCACGCCAGTCGGAGCTGGATCACAATAATGCAACAGACTCATGTCTGGAAAACCACCCAAAATATCAAGTAAGTAGCTGTATTGTGAGTAGAACGCTGGTTTCTGTTATTTATCAGCTAAAATATGAAGTTTGTCTGTAATGAAAAGAAAGTTTTGACAGAACTGCAGCGCTTTACTGAATGCTAGAATACCACATGAGAGTGGCGGGCGCTCACGCATACAGCGCATGTGTTTACATCCTGAAGAATGTCATTTATGTGGTTTAACGCAAGTCTGGTTTTTGTGCACAGAATAACTCGCAAATACTTACACATACAGGGGAATCAAAATAATATCCGTTACGTTCAAATTCTGACGGTCTGTGTGAGGTTTCTGCAAGTTAAAGGGATTTTGAGTTATTAAAAAAACAAATATAGAAAAACCACAAAACGTGTGTGTCGTTTTAAAAGAGCTACGACCAAATTGCTTCTTAAGAACGGTTGGCGAATGAGGTCCAATGCTGTGTGTGGACGAAATGCAATCAGAATTCCAGGCCACCTTCAGCAAGCGTGGTAAAGTCATGGAAGTGGTAAGAAAAAGGTCAATTTTGTGAAATTGTGGGCTACAAACGATTTCATACGCTCCTTGTTCGTGCGCAGGCCTTTGTGACGGATTAGAAAATAATGTCGGAGGCAAGTGTTTATGGCAGGTTTTATTGGAACTGGTTATTGGATGTGTTTTATTGATGGCTTCATGCTGGGATTCCTAGATAATAAATGATGCATGCATGCTTGCATAATTCAATACTTCACCACAAAATAAAGAGAGAAGAAGGGACCTGGCAACAACAGGCCATATATAGTGTCCAGTGAGGTTGCGTATAGAGAGCGTGTTTCTGTTTGCCCTGCAGTCAAATTCCTTTGTCTAACAAAAACCTGATGACAAGGGATTAATGCTTTGACATCACTTTCGCCACAAGCTACAATCAGAGTGCATTGTGCAGCTTTTCTCCATCGCTCTCTTTGCCTGAATGCTGATGTCACTGGCGTCTGCTGCCTGTGTGAGTCAGAATAGAACATGACCAACAGATAACTGCTTGTGTCTTGATTTTTAGCTAGCACACAACTCCGGACTCCAGCAGCCACAGCAACAGGGTATTAATTATTCATCTGCTTTAGTTTAATGCCAATTTCGGTTCACACGTTTCTACTTACATTATCGCTTCATAATACTCGTCCAGACTAGATGGCGACCTTCACTGCAGCACCTATTCATCATGGCAGACATGCGGCAAAATGCAAATCTCAGACATCAGTCTTATGTCGGCCTTCCACTATTCACTCATTCTATCCGTTTATTTGAAGTCACTCATCACACAATATTCTCACAATAATTCAGTGTTTTCCAGACCATTATATTAGCCGCCCCCCTTTAAGGTCGACATAATTTAAATAATTGTATATTCTATATAGTGCCAGATCACAGAAACCATTTACTTGCCTTGGCCTTTTATTAAACAAACTAAACAGCCTTATGTTAATTATCTCATTTACACGACGGCATGTCATTTGTGATCCTCCACGGCAAAACCAGTCGCTTGTCGCAAATTTTCAAAATTTTCAAAAATTGAGTTATTATGATTTCATGAAAGAGCATAAATCAACCTTCAAAATGATACCTACATTGAATGAATCGGACGACATATGACTGAGATATCAACATTCAAAGGAGTCGGGTTTCTCCTGTCACGCCAAGTGAGAAACAAAGAAATCTGCCTTTGAAGTTGACCATCGACGTAGCACTCACAGACGCTTGGTGCGGTCGCGGCTACGTTTGCATTTACGGTAGCCTACGCTGCATTCACAGCCACACGGATAGCCTACCTGCGTTAGGTTAACTGAACTCGGGACACGAAGATGGATTCCGGAGAAATATCTTCACGCTAGTCAACCAGTGGATTTACCGTAAATAATGAAGTAGAGTGGTCAAAACAGAAACTTTTAACATTCTGCTGGAATTGAATTCCTCACCTCAAGAAAGTCACGTTTTTAGGATGGAAAGGGTAAGTTTTTCAGAAATTTATTGACAACAGTACAGTATAGACCTTCCACTGTTTCAAAACACTAAAAACAAAAAATCCAAAATTTTACCCCACGCAACATAAACGCTTGTTTTTCTCGGAAACCTCCGTTGCGACAAGCGACTGGTTTTGCCGTGGAGGGTCACATTTCTGTCTCTACATCAATGCACGTTTACAATTCACCAAAGCTAACACATGGCGGATTTCCGCCCCAATGCACACACGGATGAACACATATACACACAGACATGTGCGTGCACACAAAGGTGAGCACATTCCCACCAGCGGACAGAGAGCGCACATCGGAAAATGTGTTGCGTCAATCACCCGAAAAGAAGACAAAATTTTCAGAGTTTTTTAAAACGCTCCCAGAGTGGTGAAGATAATAAATAAATGATCAGTAATTGTTCGGTAATATTAAATATGGTCATTTATCTTAATTATAATGATTTTAATTTTAAGGTTTTCTTATGTTTTTCTTATTGTTATTTTTATCCTACAAAATGGATTGTGCAGCTTGAGCCATAAGTCGCAGAAGCCGAAAATCTTATTGTAAATAGAATATGCATAGGCCAAAAATCAAAGGGATTGACCTATAAATGGCACTAAAGCAAAGGAAAACACGACCTCAGGGCACTAAAATGCTACATAAATTTATGTGCTGTGATTAAATTAGTTTTAACAGAGCTTTTATAATTACGGGCTTCATAAAAAAAACTACATAAATGTATATGATGTCATAACAGAGCGTTTATAATTTACATGATGTTATAGAAAACCACCCAATTCTTATGTAAACACTGTTAGAGGTTTCTTTATAAATACAACTTGAAGCTGTCTTTAAACAGAGGCTTCACTGCCAAGTCACAAAGTTCTGTTCGCATCTGTAATTCTATTCCCTATGTCAATTCACTTTGTGTCATACTTTCTACATTCTAACTCCTTATGTCTTGATATGATTAATGTAGGTATGTGGTTTTACCTTATGTCATTTCACTTTATTGTTCTACACACATACACAAACACTGCTGGTGGTGAGCGCTGACCCTTCTGCGCTGCTTTTTGCGACTTGTGCTTGGACCCCGACTGTTGCCGCTTGTGGCTGTATTTTTTTATAATTGCGATTGTCGGAGCCACTATGGGCTAAGATCATTCGTGCAGCATTTCTGTAAGGATGTCCAGAGATTTTTTTTTACCCTTATACACAGCACATTGAAATCTAAATGATAAACTGCTTTAAAAAAGTGTTATGCATCGTTTTAAAATATTGACGTCCCACACTCAATTTCAACACACGCAATTTCTGCGTCGCGTCATCCACTTTGTCGACTACTCCGAGCAGTCAGCGGTGTGTTAACAGCGCTGTGTGTTGATTTTTACCTGAACGAGATGCAGCGCCCTTGACCTTTCCACGCCTGTAAATTCTCTGCGCTTGTTGGAAGGAGGAAGAATCTTCATTTATTCAAAGGGCATCTGTAGTGTCGATTTGAATGCGCCATTTGCATGAACTCTGCAAATGATGATGTGACATTGATTTAGGGCCGTGCAGGAGGTGGAGGAGGAATTTCATGATCTGAGACCGAGGAAACAGCCGTCGTATTTCATGCGATTGCCTTAGAGACACTTTTAGTACCTTACAACATGGCTGTGAAATTTTCTAAACTGCTTTTTCCAAGTGTGTGCTTCTCGAAGTCGTGCTCCTGGGGCCCGATGCTTCGGTGAAACGGCATTCGGGCTTCTGTATGTGCTGCAACTGGCACACGGTGTGTAAATAAGTGAAATAATGAATGAACTCATGTACCAGTACCTCCGTGCGTTTAGGAACTCCGAACACAAAATGTTTGGATGCTTCTTGCGTCAGCCAGACTTTTCTGTCGCAGTTTAACTTCTCTGCTACTTCATGATGTAAGAATAAAAGTGTGCATCTTAGCATTTCAAAATCCTTCTGGCTGTCAAGCTCAAAGTGCCTCACAGTTCCTCCTTTTTGTATAATATAAATTTTTGATAGCTATCCACCACATGAAAATCTTCTTCCTTCATTTTTGTGGAAGTGAACTCTCTTCTCTCCCTCTCTTTTCTGCACCGGGAGAACAATACGTTTTGCACAATGCCAAGCGTGGTCACTGATCGTCACTTAATCATCTTTTGTCCGGGAAGGCCTGTCTTGTCATCTTTTTTTTTTTTTCCTGCAAAAATTAGTGCGAAACAATTAACCATTCCAAAGGCTTCTAATATGTGCTTTTTGCTGTGTTCAAAGGGTTCACTCTTGTCATCACGGCTATGCAGCATCTAAAAGTAAACCCTTTGTGTGGCACATGATTGCTGGGGATAACACACAAGCACCAAAAGCCATTAAAAAAAATTTCCATCGGCGTTCCTTTGTTTCTGAGAGAAGAGTCGGGCATCCAGCCTGTGGTATAAAAGTATAATTACCCTGCATTAACCGAGACACAACAAATATGTTTGGGCACAGCTTTTGCCGTGTGCAATGCTGCGCCTGTCATCAGGCTGGAATTATGCTGATTGCAGAACAGACGTGTCCTCTCTCTGATTCATGCACTTCTCTCTCTCTCTCTCTCTCTCTCTCTCTCTCTCTCTTTCTCTCTGCGTGTCATATGGATACTTTTTGGTCGTGATGGTGGGAAATTGGAGCACAGGCTTTATTCACATCTAAGCTTTGGCGAGCAAACGTCATTCATCACTCAGCGCTTTGTTGACAGGTTATTACCACATATTCAATAATTCTATACGCTGGGCGATATTGACATTTATGCATGTCTACAGGATGTCCACAATCAATCTATTGTCCACCGATTCGACACCCAGTGTGGGGGGAGGCTACTTTTAAACAGTAGATTTTCAAGCTACAAGCTACTTGTGATAAAAATCCTCCGACTCCATCGCGCAGCAGCCAAGAGCTGCAACGTGATGTGCCTATCAGATTCCCCACCTGTCAGAAGCACTTGGTAGTGGATAAACCAAGTCTTTGAAATGAGAGAAAATTACATCTATAATTTATTGTCTACAGCGACTAGAAAGGATGGTAGAGGGGAGAAAAAATCAAGCCTTTTCCCAAACGTCAGGTGAATTTTTTTCGGGAAGTACCAAGCAGAGCGACTCTGCGATGGCTGTGTTGATTATTGCAGTGTTCGGTGGCAGAGCAGGAGTCCCGTCTTGGTGTCAGTGAAATGAGTCAGTAAATGCAGGGTGCTAGCCTGTAGCTAACCCTGTCACAGCTCCTCGCCGGGCTTCAGCCACCGCTCACATACATCCTGCCCTGATGGCACACAGATGGCTGGTAATTAGCAGGGAAATTAAACAGGGCTGATTGAAGCTTGGAGGAGGAAAAGAAAAAAGGGCTCGTGGCCTGGGCCGAAACGGCCTTTTTACTGAACGTGAGATGGTCATTCGACTAATGCATCATTTATGAGGGAGACGAGCTGGACTGTGGGGCAGTGAGTGTTTTCCTTCCCCGTACTCATGGAATTCTTCTAACGTGCTCATTAAGGAGTTGTGTTGAAAGGGAAGAACCCCGTTTCTGTAGTAATGTGGGTTTAATGCTGGGAACTGAATAACAGTAAACTGAATGGAGCTGGTTGCTGGAAGATAGTGTCACTTTTATGTAAAATGCTGTACATAAAACACGCTGGACGAGCACTAGCGTGTACATTTCTTATCACCGATTCATGGGCAGCTCTTTTTGCCCTTATTAAGGGATTTTGCATTGGTACGGTAATAAGAATGTGACAGAAGTAGCTGGTGTTCTGAAAAAGCTGGAATATTTTAAACATGTAATATAATTGTAGGGGCGGCACGGTGGCGCAGTGGTTAGTGCTGCCGCCTCACAGCGAGAAGGTCCTGGGTTCGATCTGTGTGGAGTTTGCATGCTCTCCCCGTGTTCGTGTGGGTTTTCTCCGGGTGCTCCAGTTTCCTCCCACAGTCCAAAGGCATGTAATGGAGGTTAATTGGTGACTCTAAATTGGCCTGTGTGAATGTGAGTGTGACTGTGTGTGCCCTGCGGTGTGTTGGCGCCTGCCCAGGGTTGGTCCCCGCCTTGCGCCCGAAAGTACCCCGGGAGAGGCTCCGGTCGCCCCCCAGACCCCAAAGCGGTTCGGAAAATGAATGAATGAATGAATATAATTGTATTTATTATCTATTAAATGTATTGGTAGATTCTTGAAAATTATAGCAAATAAATACTGCAGTAAGACATTTGGACTCTAGACAGTACTGGATAGAATCTTGAGCCACCCATTATATCATATTTTGCTAAAAATTAGACAGTGGTTTGTTGCAAAATGCCCAGCACATGCATGTAAATACTAAAGACTACATTAAAAACACAAAGTCTGCATTTTGCAGTACAGGCAGGAATATTCTACTAACAGTGAAATTGCTTTTCCCAGGCCACTATAAGCAAAAATGTGACCCGATCTGTCGTAATGAGTCGGAAGTCGGCGTTCTATTTATTTAGATACGGGCCGATTATGTTGAAAAACATCACAAAAATGTCGATTTTTCTTTTTTGGAGACCAGATTAATTTTGAAGACCTTTTCCTTCATATAAGACCAAAAAAGAAAAATCGTTATTTTTGATGTTTGTCAACGTAATCGGTCCGTATCTAAATAAATAGAACGACGACTTCCGACTCATTACAGCAGATCGGGTCACAAATAAACTGTTATTTATAATAATTAATGGTAACAAACAATGGTTGATAAAGAAGTTGCTAAGTTGTTTATAGTTTAGATTCTTGGATTTTTATATTTTGATAAATGTGTATTTTCATATTTGAAATGCATTTGAAATTTGCAGCTTCTTATTCATATTGATACTTTGCAGCTGATGTCACACTCACGTCCACACTGTACTCACCTCCGTATTGAGTACCGGGTATAAAGAGTACTGCGCGTGTGTCCAATGAAAATGAAGTGTTTGTCTGTCTGTCCATCTGTCCGCGTTAGACACACGTGCTCTAATAATAAGCTGGTTAGCTGTGGCCATCCTGTCAATGAGAACGTCACTGAATTTCAACAATTTAGTTATCAATAAATGTGACCCTCCACTGCAAAACCAGTCGCTTGTCAAATTTTCAATTTTCAAAATTGAGTTATTATGTTTTCGAAAGGACATAAATCAAGCTTCAAAACGATACCTATATCGAATGAATCGGACGACATACGACTGAGATATCAACATTCAAAGGAGTCGGGTTTCTCCTGTCACGCCAAGTGAGAAACGGAGAAATCTGCCTTTGAAGTTGACTATCGCCGTAGCACTCACAGACGCTTGGTGCGGTCGCGGCTACGTTTGCGTTTACGGTAGCCTACGCTGCATTCACAGCCACACGGATAGCCTACCTGCGTTAGGTTAACTGAACTCGGGAGACGAGGATGGATTCCGGAGAAATATCTTCACGCTAGTCAACCAGTGGATTTACCGTAAATATTGAAGTAGAGCGGTCAAAACAGAAACTTTTAACATTCTGCTGGAATTGAATTCCTCACCTCAAGAAAGTCACGTTTTTAGGATGGAAAGGGTAAGTTTTTCAGCCAAATTTATTCACAACAGTACAGTATAGACCTTCCACTGTTTCAAAACACTAAAAACAAAAAATCCAACATTTTACCATACGCAACATAAACGCTCGTTTTTCTCGGAAACCTCCGTTGCGACAAGCGACTGGTTTTGGCGTGGAGGGTCACATATTTAATAATTCATTCATTATCCGAACCTCTTAATCCCCAACCGGGGTCGTGGGAACTTGCGAGCGCAAGGCGGGAACCAACCCTGCGCAGGCGCCAACACACCACAGGGCAAACACACAGTCACACAATCACGCTCACATTCACACCTTACGGGACCAATTTAGAGTCGCCAATTAACCTACAGTGCATGCTTTTGGACTGTGGGAGGAAGCCGGAGCACCCGGAGGAAACCCACGCGAACACGAGGAGAGCTTCCAAACTCCACACAGAAACCCAGGGATCGAAGCCAGGACCTTCTCACCGTGAGGCGGCAATGCTAACCACTGCACCACCATGCCGCCCTACAGACATATCACAATTACAATTTACAAACACCAGCCGATTTTCAGATCTCCAAATTTATATGTGGGGAAAAAAACTAAACAGAACGCTGTGGTGAAGTTTTTTGTAGTTATTTCAGGCAAACAAGTGTGTGTGTAGTGGTTGTGCTGCTTAATTAGCAGATACTCCCACAGAAATCAAAAAAGAAAAACTGCCTCCATTTTATTGCTTTTTTCCAACATGAAAATTTTCCGTACGACGCTTTCCGAGCATCTGTGTACGTCTTCCACTTTGTTGCGTTCGGCCCACTCTCTGCTGCTCAGCACAGACATTTCTGCTTAATCAAAACGAAACATCAAACAGCCCAGCGTTCTCACCAGCCATGTAATGTGCGTGTTTTTGTATTGACAGCTTAAAAATATGCTTAACAGTTAAGACGTTTTTACACATTTTGGAGAACGTTTGTCATTTGTGTGCATCAGGTCTTATATATTATCAAGCAGCGTAAAAAGCTGTTAAACTCCACAAAGAGTCCCCGGAGAGCCTATAGGGTCTCTCCTTTGTCCCTCTCTTGCTCACTCTCCTTTGTCCCTCCCTCTTTCACCTCCTTCATCCCCTCCCCTGCTCACTCTCTACATCCTCCCTCGCTCACTCTCTACATTCTCCTGCGCTCACTCTCCTTCGTCTTCTCTTGCTCACTCTCCTACGTCTTTTCTTGCTCACTCTCCTCGGCCCCTCTCTCTGCTCACTCCTTCGGGTCTCTTGCTCACTCTCCTTTGTCCTCCTCTACCTCTTCATCCTCTTGCCTTTCACTCTCTGGTGCCCTCCCCTGTGCTCACTCTCCTTCGGGTCCTCTCTCTTTGCCTGTATTCTCTGTGACCTCCCTTATTCTTGTTCTTCTTCATCGGCCGCCTCCTTTTTGTTTCCACTCACTCTCTTTCTTTAGCCCTTGCTTGCTCACTCTCCTTGTTCTCCCTTGCTCACTTTCCTTCATCCTCCTTTGCTCACACTCTGTGTCCTCCCTTGCTCACTCTCCACGTCCTCCCTCGCACACTCTTACATATTCTCTAGCTCACTCTTTTTTTGTTCTCGCTCAATTTTAGTCCTTCGCTGGCTTCTTTTCCTTTATCCTCCAAACACTCACTCTTACATTCTCCCTCGCTCACAGTTTTTGATCCCTCTCTTTAGTCCTCCCTCGCTTTTTGGTCCTCACTCACCCACTCACACTTCTGCTCTCGACGGCCATCGTTGTCCTTTTTCTCTGTTGTCCTCCTCGCCTCTCTTTAGTCCCTCCCTCGCTCCCTCATCTTCTTTCCTCCCCGCCTCTCTTTAGTCCCTCCTCACCCTCTCTTGTCCTCCCTCGCCTCGCTTTTAGTCTTCCTCCTCCTTTAGTCCTCCCTCACTCCTCCTTCATCCTCACCCCTCTCCTTCATCCTCACCCCTCTCCTTCATCCTCCTCCCCACTCTGGTCTCCTTCGTCCTCTTCTGTCTCCCTTTTAATCCTCCCTCGCCTCCCTCTCTCCCTTTGTCTTCCCTTGGTCCCTCTCTGTCTTCCCTTTATTCCCTTTAGTCCTCCTCGCTTTGACTCCTTTGTCCTCCCTCCTCCTCTTCTTCATCTTCCCTGTTCCCTCTCCTTCGTCCTCCCTCACTCCCTCCTTCATCCTCACTCCCTCTCCTTCATCCCATTCTCTCCTTCATCCCTCCCTCGCTTCTGTCTCCCTTCGGTCTCCTCCCTCGCTTGTCTCCTTTGTCCTCCCTCGCTCCCTCTCCTTTGTCCTTCCTCCCTCCCTCCCTCTCCTTCGTCCTCCCTCGCTCCCTCTCCTTCATCCTCCCTCGTTCCCTCTCCCTCATCCTCCCTTGCTCCCTCTCCTTCATCCTCCCCGCCTGTCTCCTTGAGTCTCTCCTCGCCTGTCTCTGTCCTCCCTTGCTCCCTCTCCTCATCCCTCCCTCATTCTCTCCTTCGTCTTCCTTGCTCCCTTCCCTTTAGTCCTCCTCCCTCCCTCCTTCGGGCTCCCTCCCCCTCATTCCTCCTTCGCTCTCCCTTGCCCTCCCCTTAGTCCTCCCCCGCCTGTCTCCCTTTGTCTCCTTGTTCTCTCCTTCATCCCTCCCCTGATTCCCCTTTCTTTGTCCTCCCTCATTTTCCCTCCATCGCGTCCTTCCTTGCGCCCCCCTCTCCCCGCCTCTCGCTTTCTATCTTCCTTGTGCTCTCTCTTTGGTCTCCCACTCTACCTGTCTTGCTCATTCACACCTCTTTTCACCCCTCCCTCCCTCCCTCCTCTCTCCCTCCCTCCCTCTGACCGCCAGCGTCGGCGCTGCTCTGTTCCGTCTTGGGGCTGTTAGCTTCTGAATGTGGATTTAATAAAATACAGTAGCTATTAAAGCCACAGAGCTGTTCTGATTTAATCAACCTTGACCCCGGAGTTCAGTTTGGTCTGGTGTGTTGGCGCTTTGTCAGAAAATAGGGTTGCATCAGACGGCACTTTTCCTCTCCTCCCTCCATCTCAACCTGCCGCCGGTGGAGGAAGACGTGTGGCAGGCGGCGGCGATGTGGCCTGCATTACTGACAAGCGGAGTTCTAGCTGCCTATTAAAAAAATCCTCAGAGCCACTTGACCTTGATTGCTTTAACATTTCAAATATATTCAAATTGTTCACTTGTAATTTACTGCGCTGATGAGTGTGATGCTTCCTCACTATTTTTCCAGATCAATTTAAACATTTACTATTTCTGAGTTTAAATTGCTCAATCACTTACCTCAGCTGTGCGTTAACCCCTGAAGGAAGTACTTTCTGTCTTGTCACAGGTCACTTTTTGACCACAGTGGAAGAAATATTACAATATTGTCACTTGTTGTAAGATTTTCCAGAGCTGAGAGGTAAAGCTTGTGGTGTTTAATTATTTAACTTCTCTAAACCTTGTGTGTTCTGTAGTTTTACTTTCCGTAAATTGGCTACAAACTAAGGTCTCTCAAGGCTTCTATAAAAACAAGCTCTATAAAGTTGTTCTACTCACATCAGTCTCAAACCCTACACAGACGTTTATCAGTAATGCACTGCATTGTACAGGTTATGCTGATTATTAGAGCTCGAACGATATTAGTTTTTCAACATAATGACATCGACATTGCTAGTTAATCTGTGTCGATAAATTTGGAGAAAAACCCTGAAAATTTCTGTCAAAATTGATGTAAAATTTTTACAAACACTAAGCTCAGCTGAAACTCTCCCCTCTCCTCTTCTCCTTCCGAGTCGCCACGCTGGAACTGAGCGCTGATTACATTACTGTAGGATATATCGCCAAACAGAGACTGTTGTGGGTGGGAAATTAAATGGAGCAGCGATTATCAAAACTAAGTACCGATAATCAGCAAAATGCCACTAATCGGGTGACGCTTACTGATTATGAAGTTTTACTAACACTAAACTGGAAAGGTTAAGTTAAAATTTTAATTATCCGAATCGCTTTATCCCGACTGGAGTGCTGGGGAGCCTATCCCCGGAACTTAGGCCCAAGGTGGGGACCGCAGGGCACTCACACAATCCCACTCTCACTCACACCTTACAGAGCCAATTAGAGTTGCTAATTAACCTACAGTACATGCTTTTGGAAACCCGTGGAAACACAGGGAGAGCATGCAAACCTCACACAGAAAGGCCCTGCGGCCAACCGGAGGATCCAACCCAGGACCTTCTCGCAGTGAGAGAACAGTGCTAACCACCGTGCCACCGTGCCACCCATTGTGCTTACATTTTGCAGTTTGTATTTTTAAAGAATTGTAGCTGCAGTTGGTGGCATAACGGTTTGGGTGTTCGCCCTGTGATCAGAAGGTCGCTGGTTCAAATCACAGACGGTAAAGTTACCACTGAGGTACACATGAGCGAGGTACCGTCCCCGAGCACTGCTCCCCGGGCGCTGTCCTTATTAGCTGCACTCCACTGCTCCTTCACGGATGGGTCAAATGCAGAGGTCACATTTTGTCGTGGTACACTGTGTGCTGTGCTGTGTTCACAATGACAAAATAATCACTCACTTTCACTTTACTCTTGCCTGCCTGAATTTATCAGCCATTTATCCCACTTGAATGCTTGAATGCTTATGAGTTAGGGCCAACTCACTGTCTGTTATGCTACCGAATTTATTGATAGTAAAGTAATTAAAGGTAACATAAGTCAGGTGTAAGCAGTATTGGGGAAAAATGTGTTTTCAGTCAGCTCCATCAAATTCAGTTATCGGTATCGGTATCACAATGCATCCCATCTATTTGTCTGCTTCACATTGCATGCAGTTTGGGCATGGATCTTAGCTCGGGCAGCCGTAGTTACTACGGGGATCTTCTTTTTAACGAATTTTTTAATGCAGCAGCCGAATAATCACCAGGCAATATCATTATGGTATATTCAATTATGGTTCAGCCACGACCGATGCAGAATCGCCCACGGCCTGACCCGCGATGCATCGATTGTGTGATTAATTTCAAGATGTTGTAGGCTCTGCTGTACATGTCATTTGTGGGTCTGTTCAATAGGCCTTTCTGCAGCGTATAATTAGACTTATGAAAGTTAAAGAAAAAGAAGGAAAATAAAGCATGAGCATGTCATTGCAGTAATGAGAGTAGTTGTAATTCGTTACTTCTCCCTGAGAAGTTCACATCCCTTCCTCTCTGAAACATTACAGCTGTTAAACAAGTTTGAGTCTGGCCTCAGTCAAAAGACATGCATCTGAAGGTAACTTAATTCAGTTCATTCATGTGTCCATTCATTCACTTAAAGTGTTTTTGGCCAAATAATTTAGTTTCTTTATGCATTGGAACGTTGTACTGCACAGGGACATATCAGTCTTGCTGTGACGTCCATCGGGGAGCTGCTCAAGACGTTTTTCATTTTCTGAGAGTGAGAGAGAGAAGAGAATGGAACAGATGGAAGGAGAAAATTGTGCCTGTAGGTAAGACTGGAGAAAGAAAGTCTTATGAAAGAGACTTCAGCTGACTACACAAAGCTCCATCTAGCCAGTTAAATGCTGTTTGTATATTTAGGGACAAACCATCCCATCTTTCAAAAGGAAGGAAAAAGAGGACGGTTATCCTCAGGGCTCCATAAAGAGAGAGAGAGAGAGACACTAAAACAGATTAGCTCTATAAAGTCCGAGCTCTGTGAACACAGCACGCTGGCCATGGCCTTTTTGGGAATGTAGATATAAGTGATGCCCTTTTCTTACGTGTGAACAAAAAAGCACAATTCCTCCAGACAGCTAAAGTCTTTCAGCCAAACCCCACAAAAGTCAGTGCGGACTCTTGCAGGTTTGACTAATTACTAACTTATGCACAATTTTTAACGCAGTGCCGTTGAGCCATACATCAGCTAATCCTCACTTCCCTTGAAACCTGTTTGAAGACGAGGAAAAACGTGGTGATAAAAACACCTTCTGTGGTCAATTCAATGTGACTTCAATGCAAAAACCAGTCGCTTGTCGCTAAATTTTCAAAATTGAGTTATTATGTTTTCATGAAAAGAGCATAAATCAAGCTTCAAAACTTATACCTATATGTACGAATCGGATTTACATATGATCGAGATATCAACATTCAAAGGAGTCGGGTTTCTCTTGTTACCAAGTGAGAAACGGAGAATTCCGGTTTTTGAAGTTGACTATCGACGAGCACTCACAGATGGCCATTATCGATAGCCTACTCTGGCGTAGGGGTTAACTGAACTCGAGACGGAGATGGATTCTGAGAAATATCTTCACACTATCAACAAGTGGATTTACTGCGGAATATTGAAGTTTAGAGCGTCAAACAGAAACGTTAATATTCTGCTGAATTGAATTTCACCTCAAGAAAGTCACGCTTTTAGGATGGAAAAAGTTTTTCATCAAAATTTATTCACAATAGTACAGTATAGAGCTCCACTGTTTCAAAACACTAAAACAAAAAACTAAAATTTTACCCCACGCTAAATATACAAACGCTGCTTTTTTCGGAAACCTCCGTTGCGACAAGCGACTGGTTTTGCTGTGGAGGGTCACAAATGGTTAAAGGTTAACACAAATAATAGTGGATTTGTCAGTCAGTCAGTCATTGTCTGAAGCGCTTAATTAGGGGTGGGTGATATATATTTTACTGGCGTTCGCGGCGCTACGCAATGGTTCTATGGATATAGTAAATGACTATCAGAAATATCGAAAGTACAAATCCTCACGCACGTTAAATCGACAGCATGTACATCACTTTGGAGTTTGCACTTTCTGCCCTCTCGAAGCAGAGCCCTCACTCTCCTGCCCATCCGGAAGACTGTGAAACTGAAGATTGACGGTGCATCTTGGCGAATCAGCCAGGACCTGGCGGGCTTGCATTTATCCATTTACCAGAGCTACACATTGGGGTAACAAATAAAACACATTAGAATACACCACAGCATGAAAATTCACACAACCAAATGTGACTGGTGACGGACCCATCCAGAAGGAGTGAAGTGGCAGCCAACAAGCACCCGGGAGTAGTGCTTGGGGACGGGGTAATTTTGCCTATGAGTACCTCAGTGGCACCTCATCGACCCTGGATTCAAACCTGCACTCTGGATCATGGGGGCTAACACCCCCACCGCTTTTTTATTTTATTTATTTATTTTAAGCAAGTGTCTTTATTGCTCTTTGGTTTTGATTTCAGAGACGCTCATTTAAAAAATAGTTAAATGCGAATACGATAAATAATATTTCCTCAGGATGTAAGTCACAGTACGGGTTTCGGGCGACTAACGCGGCGCTGTATTACTCACAAAACTCCAGTTCAGTCAAATCTTCCCTTTATTACAGACAAACTCATATTTTAGTTGATAACTAACAACCAGCGTTCAACCCTCGCAACACAGCAGTTTACTTGATATTATTCCGGACGCACGTCCATCACATTGTTGTGACGTGTCTCTGAGGTGCGGTGCAGGGGATTGTGGGAAATGTAGTTCTCTCCCAGAAAGAGAGAGAAAATATTCGTGATATATATTGTGTATAGAGATATAGCTTAAAATTATTAATATTATAACTGAACCCCATATCGCCCAGCCCTACGCTTAATCCCTATCGTCAAGGACCGGAGATCATCTCCTGACGACGTAGGCGGGGACCAACCTGCGGGCGCTTAATAATCAGAGGGCGATAGTGGTTTTGTTCCCTTATTTTGATGAATTGTTAACGAATAACTATAAAGGAAAATCACAACTTTTACTTGCTCCCGCAATTTTATGGCAATCAAACGAATGAAAACACTGCAACTTTCGACTCGATTTTCAGGAATTTTAAGCCACAATAATCTCAAAAAATCCAGGAGGGATTGAAAACGGAAAATGGCGGTCTCTGCAGAAATAAAAACCGCCGGGTCTCCCCTGTTTTTGAAGTAACCCAGATGAATGGGATGAGATGGCGTATGGGATGGGTGGCGAAAACGCTTTTTAAGGAAGTGGTTGGATTGGAGGAGGGGGCGGAAAGATTTTTGCATCTCTAAGCCACAGCTGTGTAATTATCTAAAACGTCCTTAAACCGACATTTCGGAGAGGGTATTCCAAATCGATTTAAATCTCATCCAGGCGAGAGAAAGGCAGGGAGTCACAGCGCATTACGCCGGTTTTTTTATGTGCGCGCTCGTAATTTGCTGCGACGCCGCAGAGGGCGGACCGCCGACCGAGACCGAAATGAGATCAGCGGCCCTAACGGAGAACGGTGGTGGATTTAGTCGTTCAGATCTCCCTCCCTCCTCCTCCTCCTCCTCCTCTCATCCCTCCATCTTCTCTGCCTCACAGCGTCTCCAGCAGATGAGAGGCGGCACCAGGGTGCAGATTTGGGGCTTGGTGGAGGAGGAGGAGGAGGAGGAGGAGGAGGAGCGACGGCACACATTTGAACTCCTCTGCCCCTCTGGATAGACTGGAATCACTACAGAGGGAGAGAGAAGGAGCGCAGGCGAAAAATAGCTCAGGGCTCTTCGGCAAACCGACGTTCCAGCCAAGAGTCGATCCGCGTCAGCTGCAGCTCTCTCTCTCTCTTTCTATATTTTTCTTCCCGTTTTCTATATAGTTCTCGCTCCTTTTATCTCTTTTCCGCTCTTTTCTTTTCATACCTTTTTACCTCCAGTTCTCTCTGTTTCTCTCTCACTCCTCCCACCATCTCTCACTTTGTCTTTTCAGGTCTCTCTCCCTCACACTTTCTCCTGCTCAGTTTTTCATTTTTAGTCAGTCTCCAGCCCTTCCCTTTTCTCTATCCTTCTCTAATTTTCTGTTTCTCCCTCTCTTCCTCTCCCTCTTTCTCCTCTTATTCTTATTAGATATCTCCTTTCTGTGTCTCTTTACCATCTCTCTCTCTGCATTCCCTCTGTAGAACCCCATCTCTCCAGTTCTCACTCTCTCTCTCGCTCTCGTTTTCGCTCCTCTCACACGCTTGCTATCTCTCTCTCTTCGGGCTTTTTCTTCTTCACTCTCACGCTCTTCTCAAGATTCATTATCTCACGCCTTCTTTTCTCTCTCACTTTCTCTCACTCTATCACTTTCTCTCTCTCTCTCTCTTCAATCTAATTTCTCTCTCTTCACTCTCTCTCTCTCTCTCTGTCTGGTTCTCTCTTTCACCCTCTTCTGATCTGCACTGAGATTAAACATCCAGTGCATGTGATTAGACATATAGACATCTATTTTAAGCTGTGTTAATTACATTCTTTCATGTCCTGTCATAAATTAATGCTTCATGATTCATAATATTCCATCATTTGCACCAGGAATAAATAAATCTACGTACAGCAATCAGCACTTGTCTCCCTATGAAAGGCCCAGTGTGGATGAGTATAAGTGCGTCTTCCTTTTAAAACTCAGCCTCCTGCTGTCTCACTGCCTGCTTTATCTGGAGCTTTTCTTCTAAATGAATTTACTTCACTTCTAATGGTGAGAGAACTCTGTATGAACTCAGAGGAAGCCCTCCATCTGTTTGTGTGAATAAAGCAAGGGAGAAAAGGGGCAAGGTCTCAAAAGCAGTTACGTAAGGGGTCTATAGGGTGAGGAACAATCCAAAAGGTGGCAACCTTCAGTTCAGTACTGCAGCACTCCCAACGTTTTGGGCAGCGTTCGAGGGCTTTAGTGTCTTACAGCAATCACCGAAGTAGATTCCTGGTATGTGACGACGCACTAGGCAGTAAACCCCATTCCGATTTCTGAGTCTGATTCGGTTTAGCCCCCTGCCTAACAACAGAAAACAAGCATGAATACTTGATGGCCGTGGCGTGTGATGCAAAAAGAGAAGAATGAAATACAAAACGAGGTTGGTGCCTGGTCACGAAAGGCCAGAGAGAATAGGCAGGATGGGAGAATCGCCATGTAGAGCGGGCAGAAAGAAAAGAGAGCAGTGGGGGAGAAATAAAAGGAGAGCAGCACTGGCCTTTTGTAGCGCTCTGTCACACTGACCGTATCGTCTCTCCGCTGAACAAAACCGAGCGATGCTCTATTCATTAGGGCTAATGTATTCCAGCAGCAGGGTTTGTTCCAGCACTTGAGAATTCAAATACAACACGGTTCTGCTGGTTCTCTGAAGACTACGCTGCTCGTATAACGTTACATGTCACATCTTGAGCGTGGTTTTCCTGTAACGCCTGTGGAACTTGAGTAGTTGGTTCAGTCATTTGGTTTGATGCTCTTATTATTTGATGCCCTGGACCATGACTGGCTGATATGATATCAAAAAATTATTTCAAACTTTTCCATTTTAATTAAAACCTATTTTTTGGTTTAGTTTTTTTAGGCGAGTTGTCCGAGAAGACGACATGTGACTCAGTGTAACCTTTAACCGAGAAAGGTTATTGAGATTAATCATTAATCGGTTGTAAAGACCGTTTTGATGCATGTTTTAGTAATTTTCCATCTTTATTCTGTAGAGTTATTTGAAAACTAATCAAAACCTACCAGGGCTGAAACGACTATTTGAATAATTTGATTACCAAAAATGGACGAGGCAATTTTTCTAGAATCAAAGCTTTTTTAAAATTCATTTCACTTGCTACAGCATGCAACACTACGGTCTATGAGGCGAGATGTTTCTGAATCAGAAAAGAGGCAAAAATGTCCAAGGTGTGGACCACGGAATTGTGATCACTAATAGAGATGAACGGTAGTAAAAACGTGCCGTACTGGTTACTGGTATTGGCTAGTTAAGAATGTTGATATTCACGGCTAGTTACGACAGCTTTGACTTTATCTCAAGAAAAATGCAGGAACAGTACCGTTAAGTAAAAGTTAATGTAATCTGGTTAGTTCATTTAATCCCCCTTTTTCTGTAAGTGACTAATTGTTAGCCTAGTACACAAAATAATTTATTCAATTAATCAATGAAAAAATTGCTAGAATACTTGATGAAAAATAATCAATAGCTACAACCCTAAAACCAACATTCATATCCTCCTAATCTTGCTCATGTTGCTCCTTTTAATTATGTGTTGAATTTCTTTCAATGCTTTTTCAATCTGTTAATACTGTTCCCAGTGTGTGTTCATGTACTATCCCTTAAAAACACCCCGTACACACTGCGGCTACATCTCTGTTTCCTTCAGTTATTTTTAAAAATCACATATGTGCACGCTTTGATTAGAAAAAACATCCCAGCTTTAATAGTTTAATATCATATTTACAGTGCAAACCTTGTCTTTGAACTATGAAGGCAAAAAAATGATCCAAAATCCCAAAACAAAACATCTTCATTAATCATAATGAAAATAAAATGTTCAGTTAACCGTGATTTAAGATCATATCGCCCAGCCCTACTGTTTATGAACACATGCAATGGGAAAACTTCTGTCATTTAGCAGTTCTAAATGACAGTTTTGATACGTCTTTGATTAATTGGCCAGCCCTGTCATGTACTGTTTGTAAGTTGATGTGAGTGGCTGTTACTGGTGTAATGATTTTTGTTAAATGTAATACCTCTCCCTGCATCTCTCTGTCTACTTGACACATTAAGGAGTGATTATATGATCCAATATCTGCTCCAACTCTTAGCCGGGGTAATTTGTAACTTTATAGATTGTCAACTGTCTTGTGTATTATGTTGGATAAGAATTCATTACACAGCAGTTGCAAAAAACTTCTTTTATTTATTTTTTATTTCTACTCAAAGAAATCGCATATGTATCCAGATCTGGGCTTTACATACTTAATATTATTATAATATCATGACATATTCAAAAGATTAACTGATTTTTGACATTTAGTTCACGCCTCATGGATAAAAACTTCAAAAAAACTTCAAACTTCAAATTTTTATTACACCTGTCTCCTGGGGTGGACAGTAACGAAGTACATTTACTTGAGTACTGTACTTTACTACAGTTTTTGGAGGATTGTACTTCACTTTTGGAAACATATGATTTTCACTTCACTACATTTCTATCAAGGTTCTCGTGACTCGTTGCTTTCAAACCTGTGGTGATGTTATTCCTCCTTTTCTAAAACGTGATTGGTTGTTTGGCAGGTGACAGTCTATCAGTAATCAGTAGGGTTACATCATGCCTGTAGACTGGAACTATAAAACCAAGTTCAGACAGTTCTGTTGTTGGAAAGTCATGAAGCTAGAGGTGTAGAGCTGGGTTTAAGCCGGTTGGAATGTTGATTTTATGTTGTGAGTTAGCTGCACTTTTACAGCTATTGCACTGTCCTCCTGATTAACGCACACATATATGTGACTCTGCACGGCAAAACCAGTCGCTTGTCGCAAAGGAGGTTTCCAAGAAAAATGACCGTTTATGTGCTGTGGGGTAAAATTTTGGATTTTTTGTTTTTAGTGTTTTGAAACAGTGGAAAATCTATACTGTGAATAAATTTCGCTGAAAAACATCCTAAAAACGTGACTTTCTTGAGGTGAGGAATTCAATTCCAGCAGAATGTGTGTTTCTGTTTTTGACCAGTTTCTACTTCAACATTTACAGTAAATCCACTGGTTGACTAGCGTGAAGATATTTCTCCGGAATCCATCTTCGTCTCCCGCGTTCAGTTAACCTAACGCAGGTAGACTATCCGTGCCTGCTGTGAATGCAGCTTAGGTTACCGTGAATGCAAACGCAGTCAGCGATCGGCACCAAGCGCCTGTGAGTGGCTACGCCGAGGTCAACTTCAATGGCAGATTTCTCCGCCACTTGGCGTGATACAGGAGAAAAAACCGACTTTTGAATGTTGATATCTCAGTCATATGTCGTCCGATTCATTCATATAGGTATCATTTTGAAGGTTGATTTATGCTCTTTCATGAAATCATAATAACTCAATTTTGAAAATTAGCGACTGGTTTTGCCGTGCAAAGATATATGTGTGCACACACTGCTAGAGCTGCTCAGAACACTACCATGCTGTTTTGTGTGTGTATTCACACCACAACAAAAATAAACTAATGACTGGTTTCTTTTGTTGGGTTTCAGGTTCTTTTCATTCTGTAACATTCTACCAATTCCTTATTCTACAGGTTCTACAAGTTAGTCAGAGGCATTAGGAATCGTAAGTGTCGTGGCATTAATGCAGCAATGCGGTGAAAGATGTACTTTTAATACTTATTTTTTTAAAAACTTAAGTAAAAATGCGACTGTACGATCTTCACTTGTATTGGAGTAACATTTGACTCGTGGTATCTGTACTTTCTGTTAAGTAATGAAGCTAGTACTTTGCCCACCTCTCCAACACTACCACCACCGAGACCCTGAGTGAGACCCTTAACCCCCGAGTTGCTCCAGTAGAGCCGCCCCTGTAACTAGACACTGTAAGTCCTTCAGGATAACTTTTTACAGCCGTTACTTATTACCACTTATTAATCTTCCCGGCGTGACGTTCGGATTGGGAACGCATGCTGGTGCTGGTGGTGGTGTGTTATAACGTGGAGCTGCACTGCATATTTCCATCTATTCCATTTCAATCAGAGTTGAGAATAAGTAACTTCACACTGAATGTGGGATCTGAGTTTTGGACGGCTCGTGTCGGGGCTGTGTGTGTGTGTGTGTGTCTAGTTTATGCGCCTAAAAGGAGGTTGCTGCCAACTCCTTATAATGCACCTTTATGGGCTAATTTCATTTCCGAACGTAGGGAGCAGTGCAGCGGAATATCACGACATCCCACTGAAGCAGTGCAGTAAGAACACCGAAAGTGCGCTTGTCAGCTTGATGCACACAGGGAGCATTCTGGAGTTTGCATTGCTTCTCTTACTGCTGAGCTGGTGTGTGTGTGTGTGTATCTTTTACACAGTGCAGTTTCCTTATGCAGTATATTTATGGGAGACTCCTCTACGGGTTATGTAAGACTGTGGAGGAGGAGTGGTGTGTGTTATTGATATAGCACCTCGACAATATATTTGTATACACACACTCAAAGTGACGTTATGCTGATGGCAATGTCATGGTAAGGGTTAACCGTTTGTATTTATTGCCAGTTCCATTGTTGTGATCACAGTGATCAACGTGTTGTATGGATAAATGAAAAACTAGCCGTAATTCAGCACTTTACACTAGAGGCGTGAACCTTCACTGGTCTCACGACTCAATTATGATCATCATTTGATTTAACCCAATAGATCACAATACGTCCCATCAGTTTTTCTACATTACTTCACATATTCGTTCAGCTGACAGCCTGAACTGGTTGAAGAATAAACCGGTCGGCGGGGGGGCCGGGGGGCCGGGCCGTGGGGGGCAGGGGGACCGGAGCCTAACCTTGGAACAACGGGCGCCCAGGGGCACACAATCACAATCTCACTCACACCTTACAGGGCCGACTTAGAGTCGCCATCTAACCTATGGTGAAAATAAGAAAAAGAAAAGGATAATAAGAAAAAAGGAACCAGAATCAAGAAAAATTGTCAGCCAATATAGTGAGAAAATTTATCTTGTTAAGATCTCCTAAAACAAGAAAAAAAATCTTTCAATTGTTCCATGTTTTCAGCTTTAATATTCTTAAAATAAGCAAAGTTGTCATAAATTTCTGAACTCATGGTGGAGAGCATGAGAACTCTTTTCAGTTCTCTTAATTAAATTTCTTATGTCATTCTAAGAAGTTCTTATAATCAATATTTTTTTCTTAATAAGATAATTGTAGCCAACGTTTCTTAGAATTAGATTATTTATCTTACACATACAAGTCTAGTCAAGTCAGTTATTCTAAAAAATAAAAAAACATCTATTTTTTCTTTTTAAGATTTTTCTGGCTTAAGTAGATTTCATTTTTTTGCAGATACAGACAAGGGGAGAGCATGTAATTTCCACACAGAAAGGACCTACTGCCTAATCTTCAGACCTCTTTCTCGGCCAGAGGCCACCAACATTTTTCTTGTCTTTCTTTTTTTTTTTTTTTTTTAGATATTTGATATTTACACTAGAATAATAATTGCACACACAATCTATATACTGTATATACACACAGAGACTTCAACTTATACAATTAGATGTTATGGGATGCCGTAGAGATGCTGTACAGATAGCAGTGGCAAGGGAAGACTGGTACAATAGGCAACTTACAGTGAATATTGCTAGTGATACAATCATAGTGATGACCGTGTTATGGAGTGAGTTGTTGAAAAACTAGACTTATTTGAAAGAGTGAATCGTTTTGGAATAACTTGAGGGATTTTGTGTGGATGCCCATCTGTTTGGAAAAGGATGATATTCAAAAATGCTGGAAACAAATATCTGAAGACTTTCAAAACTGTGAACCATCTTTTCCTGAACTGTATCCAACATGTAATTCTGAGTAAATAATGTCTTCTCTTGTAGATTAGGCATTGGAAATGGGAATTTTTCTTTTTTGATCACGCACAAGGCAGAGACACTTCTGCTTCTGGAGGTGTTAGTATCTTGGGGGTTTTTCATTTTGCCTGTGAGGATTTCTACTCTAAAACCAGGTGCGAATGATCTGATGTCAAGTATGAAGGAAAACCTTTAAGAAATTGGCTTTACAGGACTGGAATTGGCCAAACATCAGCCAGCAGCAAA
>JAVGVS010000007.1:7255037-7447537 GCA_032718565.1 Distichodus sexfasciatus | reverse complement strand
GTTCCTGTTGGTTTTTGCACCACAGGCTTAGGAGCGTCTCAAAATTACAGAACTGTGTTTAAATGAATAATTTTGTGGATGTTATTTTATTAATAAATAATTTAGCATACATATGGGTGTGTAATTATTACGTTAATCCAACTCTAGAAAAACAGTATTTAAGTCAAGTATTTCCTTAAGCAAGCAGAATAATCTCAGTCATGTACTTCGAATCCTACCTCCAACACTACCATCACTGGGTCCCTGAGGCAAGGCCTTCAACCTTGCTCTCAGGGAGACGGTCCCTGAAATTACAAAATTGTAGCTGCTGTGGATGAGCGTCTAATAAATGCTGGTTAATTTGATGAAATATTTTGTTTTAGGGACTGCTTGATCATTTCTGAAGAAATAGTCAACCATAGAATAGAATTCTTGAAATTTTAGAAACTTGCTGATTTCGTTGTGGGGTGGATCTGATAGCTATACTTTAACGGTTTGTGTGGGTGAACTGTCCTTTTCTGAACTTTATCTAAACAGCATTAAATCTGACTAAATTCTGTGATATCAGCCAGTTCGTAGGTGGATTAATAACGCAGTCTGAAGTTTTGTTTGCCGTTACATCTAAAACGGCCAGCGGACTTCATTTGCCTTACCTGACGTTAACACGTCTAGTTTATCAAGGTTGCCGAACATGCCAGCGTGATTACGGAGCTGAAACAATATATCGGCAGCCCCTTAATGGTTACATGCAGGATTTGGCGAGGAGAATATAGTGCTAGGGCGCGCTCCGGAGAACTGGGAAAGACCAAAGGCCACGGTGATAAAGAGCCACTTCATTTATGTTACTGGAAAATCTAATGGTAAATCAGATCGAGTGAAGCGTGCTTCCTCTAAGGAAGAGAAGTAAAGCATCGGGGAATTGATTGTTGAAGATGTGCTTAGGTCATAAAAGGCCTGACAGTCGACACTGTCCACTATCACGCTCACTTCACTTGACATGAAGAAGCGAGCTGGAAGCACTCTCATTGATTAATACGAGATGCTAATACGGCGACGGCCAGCTCCACACGTAATAGATTGGTTATAATTAGATTTGTCTTGGGGAATATTTTCATATGCATTAGGGGGGTATTGTCTCTCGTATGAATGTACTGGGTCTCATTATCCTGTTATGCAAATTGCAACCATGTACGTGGAATTTTCATTTTCTCAGGGGCTGCTGTTATATTGTGTGTGTGTGTGTGTGTAAATGTGTGATTCTTCGTTTATTTCATCTGGGAGAGTGTGAATTATTAATCCCGTGATGTAGCGAATCACCGAACCCTATAGGCTCTCCGGGGACTCTTTGTGGAGTTTAACAGCTTTTTACGCTGCTTGATAATATATAAGACCTGATGCACACAAATGACAAACGTTCTCCAAAATGTGTAAAAACGTCTTAACTGTTAAGCATATTTTTAAGCTAACATTGCTAAAAAACACGCATATTACATGGCTGGTGAGAACGCTGGGCTGTTTGATGTTTCGTTTTTGATTACAGAAATGTTCAGCGAGTAGCAGAGAGTAGGCCGAACGCAACAAAGTGGAAGACGTACACAGATGCTCGGAAAGCGTCGTACGGAAAATTTTCATGTTGGAAAAAAGCAATAAAATGGAGGCAGTTTTTCTTTTTTGATTTCAGGGAGTATCTAATTGCTGTTAACAATAACCACTGGCCATTACCACACTTGTTTGCCTGAAATAACTACAAAAAACTTCACCACAGCGTTCTGTTTAGTTTTTTTCCCCACATATAAATTTGGAGATCTGAAAATCGGCTGGTGTTTGTAAATTGTAATTGTGATATGTCTGTAGGGCGGCATGGTGGTGCAGTGGTTAGCATTGCTGCCTCACGGTGAGAAGGTCCTGGCTGCGATCCCTGGGTTTCTTGTGAGTTTGCCTCCTGTTCAAGGCTTCTCCGGTGCCTGTTAAGCCCCACAGTCCAAAAGCATGCACTGTAGGTTAATTGTGACTCTAAATTGGTCCCGTAAGGTGTGAATGTGAGCGTGATTGTGTGAGTGTGTGTTTGCCCTGTGGTGGTTACCAAGAGGGTTGGTTCCCCGCCTTTGCGCCAAGAAAGTTCCTAATGGCACTCCGTTAGATTAAGAGGTTCGATAATGAATGAATTATTAAATATGTGACCCTCCACGCCAAAACCAGTCGCTCGTCGCAACGGAGGTTTCCGCGAAAAACGACAGCTTATGTTGCGTGAGATGGTAAAATAAGTTGATTTTTTTGTTTTAGTGTTTTGAAACAGTGGAAGGTCTATACTGTACTGTTAGAATAAATTTGCATGGAAAACTTTACCCTTCCATCCTAAAACGCGGATTTCTTGAGGTGAGGAATTCAATTCCAGCAGAATGTTGGGTGCTTCTGTTTTGACCGCTCTATCAATATTTACGGTAAATCCACTGGCTGGATCAGGCGTGAAGATATTTCTCCTGAATCCATCCTCGTCTCCCGAGTTCAGTTAACCTAACGAGGTAGGCTATCCGCGGTGGTTGTGAATGCAGCTTAGGCTACCGAAATAAGGCTAAACGAGCGATCACACTAAGGCCTAGAGAAGCATTACGATAGTCAACTCTAAAGGCAGATTTCTCTGTTTCCTCACTTGTAAATTCTACTCTGTATTAGTGTCTCGAAGTTGCTCTCACTTGTTCACCTTTCTGTTCCGATAACTAGGCGATTCAGCTTTTAGCAACATCACCCAGCCAATTTAGCATCGCCACTTGATAAACGACACATAATGCAGTATTTCACATGTATCATGACTGTAGCAACACGTCTATTGACTACAACACCATTTTATGCTGATCAGGCGGATACAACACTAAAAGTGCTACAAAAATGTAAAAAATCCACATTTATTATAGCATTGGTACTGAGCAGCAGAATGGATTCTGAGTGCGGGTTCTTCTGTGCTGCCTGAGATATTTGGGTGGTGTCGGTGACATCGTCACTGCCGCTTCAGCCCTCGGAAAATGACTGGGAAACCAAGCACCAACAGCAAATGGGACGCATTGAAAGAAGCAGAAGTAAAATATCTATGTATTTGTTATCTCCAAAATCATACTGAAAGTAATTTTTGGGCTGAAATAGCTGAGTTGGGAGAGTGTTAGATTGAAAATTTACAGGTACCTGGTTCAGTCCCAGCTTTCGGCAAGGACCTGTTGGTTACCTCGTTTGATGGGGTGGGGGCGGCCCTAGTGGTTAGGATACTCGCCTGCAGACCTAGAGTTCGTGGCTTCGAACTTCTATCTCCTGCAGTACCGTCATTAGTCTCGAGCAAGACCCCTTAGCCCCAAATTGTTCTTTCGGAGATTGTCCCTAAAAATTAGGGTCAAAGCGCCTGCTAAATGAAATGTACGTTAATGTATTTTATCTTTCAACAAGATGAGTTTTTACCATTACTCTTTCTACACACCATAAAATAAAAGTGTTCACCATCAGCTATAACTGTTATTGGCTCAGCGTCACTTCAAGGTTCCTGACTTCAGCCTGCGGGTTGAAGCTTAAGAGTGTATAGAAGAAACTGAATGATCCAGCTTCAGAAAATCTGCATTTTACACACATCCATGACAGACGTTTGAAGCCCCTCCACATCTCCCCCACCCTGTCCCACTGTGTCAAAAGAATACAGATTTTAATGGCTTCTCAATACCCGTAGAGCCCAGTGAAGGGACAGAGACGCTTTAGTCAGTTCGGAACATCATTAACTCAGCGTTAGTGGTGTTCCTCTCCCAGTGGAGGTGCGCTTAAGGACGGACAAGATTAGCAATCAAAAGAAAGCAGTCCAGCTCCACTGTCCCGAGCCTCTTTGGTTTTTACACATTTCACTAATGTGCCCAAAAAATGTCCTGATGTTTCTTAATGGAAAAAAAATGTTTGAAAATTCATTAATTATATTTTTCTATTTTGCCACTTTTTCATTTGTTAAAAAATGTATTTTCTTGTTATCAAGCCTTGGAAAGTTGTTTAGTGAGCAATAATAAATAATAAAATAATATTTACAATTATTATAACTTAATTTAAATTAATAATTTAATTAAATGATAAAACACGCATTGTTCCATATTATACTCTATTGTTGATTTTGTGATGTCGCAAAATACACTGTTTAGGGCAGTATTTGTTGATGGTTTGTGTGAGGATTTGAAGTAGTAACAACAGCACCACGTGGATGTAGGCACAGAGAATACCATGGTGTTATATTTGTGTCTTAATCCTGAGCGCGCAGTGAAACTTTCACAAGCAAAATCTGATGTCTGTGCGCCCTCAATTCTGCCTACACGCCAGCTCAAAATATCTCGCACTCTCGTGCTCAGATCTGCGTGTCCTCGCGCTCTGGTCTATGGAATGCCAAAGGTGCCATAATTCTCCTTAAAGGCACCTTACTAGAGCACTGTAAAAAGCGTCGCCTTTTACAGGCATTTTAAAGCAGTTTGACCACAAGGCACTAGGGTACTGCAAAAATTGTGTAGAAATCAGTGTATTTTAGCTTTTTGTGAATAAAATACAGTTTAAAAACAAGTGTTTTACTATCAGTTGCATAAAAAAATAGATAAATTGTGGCACCTTTGGTGCTTCATATAAGTGAGTGGGGAATTTACAGAAAATGTACTGCATTGTGATGTATATCATCATCGGCATATGAAATGACCTGGTATCAGGATGTGATGTTTTGGTCGTATCACAATCACCAATCAGCACCTTACCGTTCCATCAGCCAACACACTGATAGGTCATCCATTCTTTATGCAGCACGACTTGACCCCAAAGATATTACATTTTCTTGCTAATAAAGGTGACCCTACTGTACATTTATTTATTAGCAATTCACTAATCATTCTTAAGGAGAATTTTTGCTCCTAAAACCCAAACCAAAAGGCAGTTTTCGCAAAGATTTCGACATTCACCAATGTGTTCTTATTGAAGATGTGTGATCTTTGAGGACAGAATCTACAGCTGCTGAAGAGAACTCGTACTCAAATTCAATTGCTTGTGTGTTTGGGTAAAATATGTTGAATAATGATATATAGTTTAAAAATCTTAACTTTCCTAAGAGCAAATTTAAAGGTTCCATATTATATTCCATTTTTTCAACAAGTTAAAATAGGTCTATGAGCTTCACTGAACATGTCTGAAGTAGTTTGCTGAAAGTTCCTCTCAGATTAGACATTTTCACCCACTTTTTACTCTTCTATTTCACTCCCTTTCAGAACAGACTGTTTCTCATTAGTATTCCTAAATGCAAATGAGTCGCTGCTGCTCACATCCCACTCCGGAACTGGGTTGTAGACAGCACGGTGAGAGTTTACCTCAGGTGAAAATAATCCACATGGCTGCTGCTAACAGACCATCCATACAGCCATACATGTTCAACACAACACTCCGCCGCTAGACTTCTTCTTTACGATTCCTACACTAGCGCTTGTGAGAAAACATGGCGGATCAGGAAGCGCTAGCCGTTCTACCTGGTGGGCAGAGCTTCTCAGATAGAGGGTGGAGTTATTAAAATGTCTCCTAATGTGATGTAGAAGTAGAGGAGAAATCTAAACGGCTCATTTAAGCACATGATTTCTGATATTCATAAATTAATACTAACACAACAGACCATTTTAAATCAAACTTACAGTGTGTGTAGAGGCAGTACAGACCCAAATGGACAAAGAACAAAAAAAGTGGGGTTTTTTTCATAATATGGGACCTTTAATATAAATGTTAATGTAATATGCAAGTGTAGAAAATCTCAGTATGTGCAAAAACTTTGTATGACGTACATCAAATCCATTGTATAAATACCTTTGAGAAAATCATGAAAATGATGGGATTTTTGTTTTTATTCGACTCTTGTAAAACATTTTCTATCACAAAACTAAAAGAGTCTTGATGTTGACAGCAGTTACAAGGCCACACACAAATGCCTACGCTCAAGTGTGTGTGCCTCAAATTGCTGTCTTTGTAATGGTCTTCATCAGGCAACGGAGCACGTAGGTGAGAGTACGTTTCCTGCTGTATTGCTCTGTTGTAAAGCCTGCACCAGAACTTATGCTTAGCATTTATGCCTGCAGCGGCTTCTCACCCCGTACTTCAGCCAGACTCACTCATTTGCATTGTACCTTGAACATTGTTAGATTGACGTACCGTCTTGACCAGGGGTGGGCATTTCCAGTCCTGGAGGGCCGGTGTCCTGCAGGTTTTCCACCCTCCCCAATGAGTATCTTCTGGTGATTATCTACCCGAGACCAGGTGTGAATATCCTCAAGTCAAGTATGATGGAAAACCTCCAGGACACCGGCCCTCCAGGCCCGGTATTGCCCACCACTGGTCTTGACTGTAGCTCTTAAAGAACATTTCTGCATCTGCATCTGCTAGATTCACCTCTCATCATAGTTTTTCAGAACTGACGAATCCTTTGCGATGATAGGTGGTTTCAGGTGGTTAAAAATCATGAAATGAACTCCAGTTGCCTTTGACTCAAGTTCTCATGGTGCAGTTGGCAGTTGTAACGGTTAGGGTGTTCATCCCGTGATCGGAAGCTCGTCGATTCAAATCCCAGGCCGGTAAATCTACCACTGTGGCACTCACAAGCAAGGTACCATCCCCAAGCACTGCTCCCAGGGGAAACCACAGCACGGCACACGGTGCACCACAAGCAAGTGTGACCTCTGCATTTATTGGACCCATCCGTGAAGGAGCAATGGGCAGCTGACATGGGCACTGACCTGGGGAGCAGAGTTTGGGGACGGTACTTTGTTCATGAGTACCTCAGTGGTGCCTTTACCGGTCCGGGATTCAAACCAACGACCCTCCAATCACGGGATGAACGCCCAAACCGTTACATTACCAACCCTAATAACATGCCAGTGCGTACTTTGACCCTGAACTGGCGCTACCGTGGAACTGTAAAACCCAAATTTGCAGGAGCGTCGATCATTCCCCTCCCAGCAGTACGGGGCAGGTTGCATGTGTGTTGCATGTCGAAGATGAGTTCTTTCTTCTCTCTCGTAACATCTCTTTCGCTTCTTCCCGTCATCCTCTGGTCTCTCCTTGTCTCACCCCGTCTCCCGACTGCCGTTTTGCTCGCCACCGTAATGAAGCAGTGGCGTCTGGCTGGCTGTGGCAGTGATAAACAGAGCGCGGTGATGAGGAGAGCAGCTTTGGGTCTTATGATGATGGAAGTGGCAGGCTGAATAATTCAGAGCCTGGCTACAGAGACCTCGGCAGCTGAAGGAGACGTTGACTTTCAGCAGACTGGTAGACGCTGCTGCGCTTTTCTCACACACACACACACACACACACATTCACGCACCAGCACAAGCAGACGCCTGCACACACGTGGCCGCCCACGCACACACTCGCAGACAGACAGGGGTACACGCATGCCAAGTCACCTTCGCCTCAATGCGTTTACAGAGTGCCGTTTTGTAAGGAGCCGGTGTTGTGTTGCTGGGGCTGCTGTGCAACAAGTGTGTGTGTTTTCTGTTCAAAAAGAGAACCAAAAAATCATGATACGAACATCACAGTATCATATAGAGATGGTCCCCGAGTTGCGACGGTTCGACATAGGATTTTTTGGTCTTAAGGTAATAATAGCCATATGACAAAATTGTACAATTTGTTTTTAGGGGAAAAGCATGTCTTCAAAACGCCCAAGTGTGTCTCCTGCTGGTAGTGACTGCTGGTAGCCATGTCTTGACTTACAATGGGGTCACCGGAACGCATCTCCATCGGAACCAGGGGACCACCTGTGCTGATTCGGGAAGACAGAACCATGATGCGTCCCAAGGTGTTGATTTGGAGAACGTTACAGCCCTAGGGTCTACATTGTTTGATTTTTCTCCCCCAAAATCATGTTATAAATCTGGACCACCTTACCCTTGCTCCTGCACCGCCCCACCTCTGCTAAAAGTGCTAAAAAATAGTTTAAATCCACAGTTTACACTATATCACAGATAGGGCAAGGTGCTGATTTGATAAACATTATTTGAGGATTCCTCATTCCTTTGTGAGGACGTTTTTGTCCTCTAAAGGATAAGAAGCTTTTATTCATTCATTCATTCATTCATTCATTCGTTCATTCTCTGAACCGCTGAGTCCCAGCTGGGGTCGCGGGGGAACCGGAGCCTATCCCGGGAACTTACGGGCGCAAGGCGGAGACCAACCCTGGGCAGGGCTCACACACTCACACTCCCATTCACACCTTACGGGGCCAATTTATAGTCACCAGTTAACCTATAGTGCATGCCTTTGGACTGTGGGAGGAAACCCATGCGAGCACGGGGAGAGCATGCAAACTGCACACAGAAAGGCCCTGCGGCCGTCCCCGGGGTTTGAAACCCGGACCTTCTTTAACCACTGCGCCATCGTGCCGCCCAAGAAGCGTTTATTAAAAATCTAAAGGTTTCGTTAAAATAACTAAGAGTGAAAAGGTTAAAATATGAGATTTGTCAATAATAAAAGGAAAGATTCAACTGAACTGGACCATTTTTGCAAGTTGCAGGCATTCCACGCAAGAGTCGCAAGCATCCCCACACACAGCGCGGGTTTACATTGCGAAGAATGTCATTTACTACTGTTTTTGGGCCCGAAATAACAGAACAAGAACAGAACTTGGTCAGTCACTTCTCTCACTGCATGCTCGCTTCCGCTACAAAACGCGCATGCGCTAGGAGAGTGTTCTGGACGGGCGGAGGAGTGAGATGTCTGCTTTGAGAGGGTAGAGAAAACAAACTCGGAAGTGAAGTACGTGCGGTCTGTTTAACATTAACGTGAGGATTTGAACTCGATATTCACGGTATAGTCATTTACTACATCGCATGTGGAACAAGCACAGATATATTGAGTATATTCGATATATCGCCCACCCCATCGTTTCCATCATCCCACCTGCTCCTCCTGTCAGTTCCATCCAGTGTCCAGTAAAACACACACACACTCGCATCTGCACACCCCGTCTTTCACTTAGTCACCCCCTTAGACAGCGGCCTCGCCCGCCTGCCGCACCTTCAGCTGTGTGTGCAGTCAGCCTGAGAAACATATGGCTTGAAGGTCATGTGGAATCTTTATATGCAGATTAGAAGAAGTTTCCCCAACACAGCCCCGTTTACGAGCTGTGCATGCATCAGAAGCGGCGCAGAAATAAATTTGCATGGCCTTGGCAGCTGCGTTAGGAAGAATTAGCCAGACTCTTTGACTCTCAGCCTGCTTAGTGTTGTCCAGATCACTGACTTATGCAGATTTATTTTGGAAGTCTTTTACACCTCCTAACCTTGATGTCATCCGCACTGAGGTACGGACTGTAGAATCTCACTTTTAGACCAGTCACGAGTCACAGCGAGTCTTTTAAAACGTTGCCGCTGCCACCGTAACACAAGGCGAGTGCATGAAAATTCATGCCCAGATGGAACGTTTATGCAAGGTGTTGCCTAGTGATGGAGCTCAGGCCGAGTTGTCTTGTTAAAAATACCACATACTGGAAAACTGGTGCCGCACGCGTCCCCGGTTCACTAAGGAACACTTAAAGAGGGAGGCTGTTAATTTGTCTGTGTGATAATTTGTCTAAGCGGCCGACGTTGTGTGTGACTGTAATTGCACGCCTTTTGTGCCGAATGTAGGGCTTTAGCATCTACAGCTGCGACTGACAGTATATTAACACATAACTCTGTCGCTTACACACACTCAAACACACACTTCTAGCTGACTTTATGCAGTGTTCCTTAACCGAAATGGAAAATTTCATGCTCAGAGTCAGCAAAATGTTCGCACAAAGTAGGGCTAGGCAGCATCACCTCAAGTCAATATTAACTAGAGGTCCACCGTTATTTGTTTTTTCGGGGCTGATATCGATACCGATTATTGCTAGTGAACGGGGCCGAGAACCGATATGCAAATCTCTGTGATCAATTATTCATTTATTCATTATCCGAGCCGCTTAATCTTAACCAGGGTTGCAGGAAGTGACCTAAACCTATCCCGGCAACTTACGTGTGCAAGTTGGGGACCAACACATTGCAGGGAACACACACTGTCACTCACACCTTACAAGGCCAGTTTAGAATCGCCAAATAACCTACAGCACGTGCTTTTGGACTGTGGGAGGAAACTCTTCTCCTCTGAGCTTCACACTGCGCATGTGTGTGAGTGTGTTGTGAGGGACAGCAAGGCTTCAGCGTTGATTTTGCTACAACTCATGTGACATATAGCCAATCAGAGACTGCTGTGGGTGGGAGAATGTGACCTCTATATTTGACCCATTCGTGAAGGGGCAGCTTTTTTAAGGCAGCGCTCGTGGGGAAGTAGTTGGGAAGGGTACTTCTTTGGGAATTCGAACCAACTCCCTAACCGTTACGCTTCCAACTTCCACAAAACATTGATCAGAGTGCTGGAGGGAGGAGTTGACCCGGTGGTCTTTTGGTACAGAAGCTGGAACCACTGTTTAACCGCGTAACCACTGCACCACAAGCAAAAAATTGCAGTTGGGGGGAAAGTGTGGTCCCTACAAGCAGCTAAATACCTGCCACGTACACATCTCCACACACACATACACACAGCCACACAAAATAGTCGCTGTGTGAATGAGTAACTTGGGCGCATCTGACATTTCCCAATTTCACACTTACCTACCTATGACAGAGGGAGCAAGCAGGAACACGAAGGACAAAGAAATATCTAAACTAAGGGGAACAGGAGGGCAGAGTGTGTGAGTGTGTGTGTGAGTGGTGGTGGGGGGGAAATGTCATTACACGCATGTGTGGGGGTTGTGTATGTATGTGTGCGATGGTGCGGTAATCCGTGTTATCCCTCAAAGTTAATCACCTCATACTTAGAGCCTGAAGCCAGTCGTGTTGAAACCTCGGTAACTCAGTCAATGTGAAATTGGCCTTCTGTGTGTGGTTGTGTTTGTGTGTGTGTGTGCGTATGTGTGTGTGTATGTGTGTGTGTGTGTGTAGGTGTGCATTCATAAAAGTCAGTGAATGTTTAATTGGGTACGTCCGTGCCTGGTCCTAACCTGGTTTTTGCGGAGGGAGGATGCGCTGCTGCTGCGCTGCTGATTGACGTTGTCTAAATGAGAGGAGAAGGGAGGAGACGCAGGCACTCCATCAAAAGCTGTAAGCCATTTAATGAATTGTAAATTCTGAAATGGGAATGGATTGCGAGGTCTGCTTAAACTAAAGCAGTGTAATGTAACTTCTGCCTAGAACACAATACCTCAAGGCTAAAACACACGCAAAACACCTTTTTTCCTTCTGAGATCTTAATTGCCAGATGGTTTCTGGGAGACTTTGATATTTGTTCATAACGTTAGATGAGGTGGCGTCCTAACCAGGGATCAATAGTGTTATTATTAGGTGTCCAAGCATGAAGTTCCTCTTCTTCTTTTTCTTCTTAATATTATTTTCTCCACCTAAACTCATTGTGCAGCTTGAACCGTTAGTCGTAGAAGGCTGAAATGTTCAGAAAATGTAGGAAGGGTGTAAAACTCATAGCGATCGGTTGATAATTGGGAACTTGGGAAAGGAAAAAGTGTTTTAACCTCTAGGGGAATGCTACCGGAACGCGTGCTGTCTGATTCAGTGCGGCGCCAATGCACACTACACGCGCTGACGTCACATTCGCCTGATCTTCCAGGCTTCAGACATTATTGCATTTGAATTGAGTTGTGTTTCCTAAAAACGTGACAATAAAGTAGTTAACTCATATGTCAAGTTATGTTTTCGTTTCATGGTCGTTTCGTTTCAAAATTCTCCGTTACAATTAATGACATTTCAAGCAGCGGACAGAGAGCACACCTCGGAAAATATGCCGTGCAGACCACCTAAAAGACAGACATATGCGCATTTAGAATTCTCCTTTGCTGTCTTCGGGCAGAGTGTGTGTGTGTGTGTGTGTTTTTGTGTGTGTGTGTGTGTGTGTGCCTTCATGTATGTGTGTGTGTGCGTTCATTTATTTACCGCATTGTGGGGAGCTTTTGTCCCCTAAAATCACTTTTATCTGTTTTTTGGGGCTTCATGGGGACATTTGAGAGGTCTCCATGAGGAAAAATGACTTTATAGAAAATGTGCTTGTTTTATTTGAGAAACTAAAAGAGGTAAAAGGTTAAGGTTAGGATTAGGATTAGGTGTAAAATTATGTACTTTAGTTATTATGGGAGTCTATGGAAGGACCTCACAAAGATAGTAATACATAGACTGTGTGTGTGTGGTGTGTGTGTGTGTGTGTGTGTGTGTGTGGAGTTCTGCAGTGTGCACCTGACATGGGCAACACCTGTGGAGCAGTGCTTGGATACCTTTGCAGTTCTGAGATGTCGGCGACCTTCCGATCATGGGCTGAATGCCCTAAATGTTATGATATCAAACTTAAACTAATCCAAACGAAAGCAGTGTGATGTAAGTACGAATGCCTAAAACACAATACCTCTAAGCCAAAATGGTCTGCAGATTTTTTCCTCTGAGAAAAAGAGGTCATAAGAGGTCAGAACTGTAGATGAATTGGTGTCTTAGCAACTGACCAGTGCTAATAGTTTATCATCTATAATCATTGTCAGATTTGTCTACTAGCCAGCAGACGAATGGCAGCTGTGGTCATTCATATTATGATATATGTAATCAATTTAATGATTGCAAATGTTTATAATTTAATAATTGTAAATGTTTAAATGTGGTGGTGTAACGGTAGGGTGTTCACCCTGTGATCAGAAGGTCGCAGGTTTGAGTCCAGGACCGGTAAAGTTACCACTGAGGTACTCATGAGCAAGGTACCGTTCACAAGCACTGCTCCCCGGGCGCTGACCATGTTAGCTGCCCACTGCTCCTTCATAGATGGGTCAAATGCAGAGGTCACATTTGGTTGTGGTGCACTGTGTGCTGTGCTGTGGTGTGTTCACAATGAACTCGCTTTCACTTTAAAATGAGAATGAATTATAGGGTCGACCTAAACTAAGGCAGAATAATGTATCTGCTGGTGCCTGGAACTCAGCCTCAAGGCCACATTTTTTGTGTGAGAGCTCAATTACATCACAAGGTAATAGGTCAGGACTCTTGATGAAGTGATGCCAGAGCCCAGTGCTCTTATTACTGTACTATCTATAACAGGGGTCGCCAACCCGTCAATCACGATGAGACGTTCGTGTTAGACCTTGAATATAAAAAGAAAAAAATATAGTCAATCTTGCCTGAATAATTTTCGGTTTTGCAAGCGCTTCTCTCTTTATTGGACAAGTTGCTGCATTTTCATAGCAGCGTGAAAGCAGCCAATGAGATAAGAGAAAAATGCGTTCAGTTGGCCAATGAGAAGTGTTCTTGCTGCAGATATTAGTGATGGGAAGAGCCAGTTCTTATGGCTCGACTCACTAAAAAGAGTCGGCTCTTTTGGCTCCCAAGTGTCTCCTCAGATTTCTTTTGTTGCTTAAAAATAATTTAGTACCAAAAATGTAATGTAAAATTAATTACCAATGCACAAAACATGCTTTGTTATTACGTTTATTATTTATATGGCTTATTATAGTCAACGTGTAACAGAGTGCTATAAAAATAAATGTTAAAGTACAAAACAAATACCCATCTCAATTTGACAAAAAGATCTTTTTCTCTCAGTGCTTCAAATCGTAGATCTTGTCTTTCACCACGGTCGAGGTCAGGGATCTTGGGTTTGAAAAGGTTGGTGACCACCGATCGATAACCGTATCATACAACACAATACATGTAATCCGTGTCTTGTCTCAAAGTGGACATCCTTTGGGGTGAACACTGATAAAACTGGATTTTTTACCTACAACCTCTTGGTCCATGGACACGAGATTACCACACGAGTTGATGATTTGGTGTCGCAGCCAGAAACCAGGGCCATAATCTTTATTATTATAATATCATATCATAGAGCACCGTTCTGATGTAACATTTCTTACAGTCATTCCCATGGCAGTAGATGGATCACAGCTGTGGATGTTGATGTTACAATAGCCATTTAACGAGTTGTTAATTCTGAACTGAAATTGGATTTTTCATTTTGCATTTGAGATCTTAACAACCAGACAGTTCCTGGGAGACTTTAATGTGTGTTCATAAGACGCCAGCTTTACATTAATGGCATATATTAACGAGGTGTGGTGGTGGTGGTCTAATGACCAAGAGATCTGGACCAAGAGGTTGTGGGTTCAAATCCTACCTCTGGCACTACACCTCTGGGTCCCTGAGCGAGACCTTTAACCCCAAACCCCTCAGTGAAACTGTTTCTGATATTAGTTGCTCTGGAAAAGAGCGTCTGCTAAATGCCATAATGTAATTTATCCAGAGCAACTTCCATTTCCTAATCACAGGAACAGACTCCCTGGAGAAACCTGGGGTTAAGGGCCTTGTCCAGGGGCCCGACGGTGGTAGTGCTGGATTTGGGATAGAGCTGGATTTGAGCTTACAGGCTCTTGGTCTGTAGACGAGTTTCCTGCCACTTCATGAATTGAGGAATTGCTGCCTTTTCCAGGGAAGAGGGAAACTATTATTATTTTACTATCTACAACCAGATTATAGAGTACAGTTTTGATGTACTTACAGGAACAGTGTCTTATCTCACACAGTCATCCACTGGGCAGCAGACAGACTGCAGCTGTGGACGCTCCTTACGCAGTTACGATACATTAAATCAAAGCAGCGATCTTGCTTTAGGGTCTTCTGTAAAACTCGATCTTATCACTCAGGGCACTTTCACCCCATTTCATTTTAACAGGATAATAATCACGCCAGCGGCAGCACAAGCCCGTCGTAAAGCAGGCCCGGGCGAGGCGGGAGGGCAGCGGCGGGCAGCTGTGGAACATCTGGAACACGCTGACTCCGCACCGCCGTCATATCAGTCAGGAGCGTGGGCCGTGCTCCATTGGCGCCTCGCTCGCTCGGAACGGCCATCTTCTTCGGCCCATTACAGGTACGCGTAATTCTGTTTGTGCCTTGATGGGAAAACGGCTAAGAAAGCAGTGGATCAGAATGACCTCGGCAGAAAACACATTTGCGCTTCCCAGGTATGCATCTTCACCATTTAATGGCTGTATTTTTTAAAGCTTGAAGTGGTTTTAAGTATTCAACTTGCCCTCAAAGTATGGTTTTCCTGGTGAATGTCCTTATCAGCAGTGGTCATTTTGAAAGGAGATTTTGATTGTCATTTGACTAAAAATATATAAAAATTTTCATTTATTCTCATCTAGTTTTGGTGTAGATTTAGTCGGTAAAAACCCCATGATTTTAGTCCAGTATTAATCAAGCAACTGTTAATTATGCCGATCAAGTTCATTTTGATAGAAAAACTGAATGGTGGCTTTACTTAAGTTGGTCACGGGGCAAAAGCACTTTAAGCTACATTTCCAGGTTTGTTTGACACCCAACCTGACTTGAAAGGTTCTTAAACCCTGCTTAAGATGGTCAGAATGGGTGACTCAGTTAGGAGGGTCTTCAGTTAAACCTGAGCCTAAGTTGTTGGGGTTTTGTACCTAGAGATTTGACCTTTAGATAGCCCCATGGAGCTTAACATTGCTTCAAATACACAGTTGCGTGGTGCATCATGCAAAGCTGTTGAAAGGATCAGATAGCAAGTTTTTTTTAGGAACGGCTCAGTTGAAAGGCTCTTAAACCCAGCTTAAGATGGCGAGGATGTGAGACTTGGCCTTTATCACTCAGATAGGAAGGTCACCAGCTAAACCTGAGAAGGTGTTTTTACAGAAAAAAATGGGTCTTGGTCTTTGCTCGTCATGATTGGACTTGACATGCATGTAATCATTATTTTTTTTGATTGTTTGGCAGTTCTATCTGTAGTTAGTGCCCATAAACAGTAGTGACCGTTTTGAGTCTCAGACATCTGGCCTCTGGAAACTAAATTGTTTATTCACTGCTCTTTAAGAATGTCTTAATGTGGTCAAAAATGACAAAACCATAAAAAAATAAAAATTCAAATGTGCATTTCAATTTAGTTACCGCTTTATTTTCTGGCACAAAAAAGTGTTATTTAGCGAACGTTTTTCGTCACCGTTTCCTTGACGCAACCAAACCCTGGATAGCAGTTCAGCGAAAGTGGTCACTAATCAGCCGGGAGCTGAGTGATCAGGGTTCTGCGCTCTATCATTTGTCAGGGCCTGACATGTGAACTTCCGGAAGTCCCTGCTGAGTTCCAGCCCGGCCATTATTAGTCCCTGTCCTTCCTCCGCAGAGAGCCACAACAACACACACAAAAACATGACACTATCAGCTCCTTCACACACAGGCAGACTGATGATGTGAACATACGGCCAGCGCGAGGCAGAGATCCATTACCGATATCAAGAGAGCCTTCTGCAAGGGCCGAGTCCGTCCTCGACCGGGAGATGAGATACAGTGAGATGGACATGATAGAGTCGGACACACCGAGGCGCGTGGCAAATATTTCCTCCCGCTCCCAACTTTGAAGGACAACTTCAACATTTTGCTAAATCACATCATGTTTCACTCGGCTGACACGCGGTAAATATGTTGGGACACTGGTGAAGTGAGACAGATTTTTCTATGAAAGCCTGTGTGGAGGCGTTTTTCCCCTTGGTTTATAGCAGTAGCTAGAAAGATTGGCCTTAAATGATATATAATTTTCAGTATACTTATCAATAACACTCTTAACTGCTTGAGCCTGATCGCCCCGGTACCGGCAGCAGAACGGGAAGGCTTTAAATAGTCGGTAAACGTAAACAAACGTATACATGCGGCACATCAACATCACAGATAGAATCTCGTCTAAAAATCTCAAACAAACTCCACCTAAACATAACACAATTCAACACCAAACACATAAATAAACAAAGAACAAAAACTCTGCGTAGGTCTACATGGATGAAATACAGCTGTAGAATCTATACTACTATGGCTAACCGGGCATACCGTATATCATATGAAAGCAGAGACTCCGCAGATTTTGGCGAACATGATTTTTTTTTTCATGTTGTGATGTGTTGCATCTTCCTTTATTCTGACCCAGTAACACGTATGCCGATTCCACAGTAATCTCACAATGATACCTTTACAATGATGCCAAAAGCATAAAAATAGACATTGTGTTTGCTGAGATATACACATTTTATTTTGGGTATATTTTTTTAGAGCAAAAATCTGTAAAACAGGCTTAACAGGTTAAAAAATATCTGGGATTGTTAATGACACCATAATACGACTACTACTACTACTACTACTATAAGAACATCATGGTCAATATCATGATCTAAAATGAGAGAAATCATTTTGTAAAGTATGTTTATTGTGAATATAGTAATAAGGACTAGATTGTCTTTAAATTGTGCATATTCGGCAATTATTTACTGCCTTAAGTGAGCTGAAATGATAAATAAATAAATATGCATTGCACATAAGCCAACGGCTAAACCTCAGCCATGATTCTGGACAAAGTTTTGCAAATTATTTGGCATTTGACAAAATTTGGCATTGCAGCTCTACCTATATCAGTGTTTCCCCATGGTTCACAGTTTTGGGCCGTTAGGGTTAGGGTTAGACAGACACCGACACAAACACTTAAAGTGTCCTAACTACACCATGACTAAACTATAAACCCCATCACATACATACCTCTTACAATCATTTCAAACTCATTACAAGATCAGTACAGCCATAGTAGCACATATAGCTGTTTGCTCCACCACTGTCAAACGAGGGATCCTATGAACTTCCTACAGAGTTGAATCCACTTTGAAGTCTACGGGACTCGTGTCAGTCGAATCAGTAGCATGGCGCGATACACACACACACATTTGCTTATTCAGTTCTCCATTTTAATATGGTCAAAAATGATGATTCACTCTGTGAAATAAATTGTTCTTTGGTCTCCAGGATTGTCAAGATTTTTTTTTTATTTTACTTGCCAGTCATTTGACTTTAAGTGAAATTATACATAAACAAATATGCATGATACATAACAGTTTACAGTGCAAAATGTAGCTGTTTCATGTCTGATTGTGTGTTTATTATGATCTACACAAAATTATAAATGGTATCGATGCAACTCTGCAGCAGAATATTTGCAAAGTTTAGAAACTATTCAGGCATCTATTCATGTGCCAAAAAACTGTATCTGTATTATTTTGGAAGCCGATACAATCCATTCCCTGGGCTCCTGTTACTAACTGCGGGGGAGAACACTTCGGTACATTTCTCATCTCAAAAACCTACTGCGTGCCACAAGTGTCAAGTGAATGAAACATGGGAATATTTACAGAAAGTCAACTGTACAAAGTATTAATCCACCAAAAGAGATCTTCCACCCAGACAAGGCTTGTCTTTACAAGGCATAGACACACATTCTCTTTTAACAACAAAGGAAACTGGGAAGTTGATCCCCTTAAGGTGGTCACAGGGGTAAACACAAACCTTAAGATGTTTTTGACAAGTCTGTTTAGCACCAAGCCTGGCTTTAAGGGCTGGTTTCTTGCTCATGGATTAAGGCTAGTCTTGGACTAAATTCTACTACCAATGGAGATTTACCATTTTAACTCAAAACTAGTCTAGGACTAGGCTTAATCCTCGACTGGGAAATTGGCCCTAAAGGTTTAAGACGATCCGAATGGGAGGGTTGGTCTTTATTGCTGAACTAGGAGGCGATCAGCTAAAACTGAAGCAGAATTCTGGAAAAAGTTGTTTTTTGACCTTGAGATTTCCACAAGTTGTTGTTGTTGTTGGCTGTCCCAGTGTAGACCTCTGGAACCTGACACTGCTCCAAATACACAGTTTGGAGTTGAATACATAATAAGTGCTACAAGCAACCTTTTAGAAAGGGAGCTGCTCACAGAAACACAAACTATCATGTTTAGACTCTTAGAAAAGGAACGGTTGGAGACAGCTCATTTTCTAGATTCCAGTCATTTATGTGTGTATTATTCAGGTGCTGGGAAACTTGCTAATCAAATCAACGTCAGAATTTAAGACTCCTAAGAAAAAAATACTTATTTCAAGCAAAATTATCTGCCAGTGCAGCAAGAAAATTGCACTTGCTAAGATTTCTTAAAACAAGAAAAAAAATACTCAAAGACCATGCATACACAACTTAAATTAAGCAGAATATACTAGTTTATTTTTCCTCCAATTCTCTTGAAACAAGTAAACATATACTTTCAGTCTAGCTGTTAACACAACTCCTTTACCAATGTAGGTTGTTTTAAGAAAAAACTGCTCAAAATTAGTTGTATTACCTAGGTAGGATAACTCAAGATAAATTCTCTTGAAACAAGTCAAATAATCTAAACAATATTCAGTCTTACCAAGAAAATAAATCCAAAAAATGGTGTAACAAGATTAAAATGCTGAATTCAAGTCAATTACACTTGTACAGGTTTTTATTTTTTGCAGTGCATTAGTGGGCTTGACCATTCCAGCTAGCTAATAGGCTTTTTTAACCCTCCTGTTATGTTGCGGGTCAAACTGACCCATTTTGAATTTAAAAAATTTAAAAAGTTTAAAGTATTTGTTCAGTATGAAATTTCTTGTGCTTGGCTTAATAAGGGTAATCAACATAGAAAATAAAAAAGTGCAACCCCGCTGCATGTTTATATTACATGGGTACTGTTCGGGTCAATCTGAATTTAAAATAATAAATGTCATGTAAAACTACTGTATTTTATATGTAGGTCTGTCCAATGTACATTAAAAAACATTTTAAAATGCATTTTATTTATGAAAAACAAGTGAATTATCCTCATTAAACCATGATCTGTGAGAGGTAAACAACACCATTACACCAAATATTGATTGAAATGGTTAGTAGTGGAGTTAATAATGAGATACAAACAATGACTATTGAGATCTTTTGTTTTCTGACACTTTTGGGTAATTCAGCATGCCCCGGGTCAAACTGACCCGGTAACATCACTGGTGTTCCTGACAAACGAACATAACAGAAGTGTTAATTGGATCAAACCTCTCTTTGTGTGACGTTACAGTTATACAGATCTTGCTTGATTGGCTACGAGCTGAGATGTCAAATGTAAATTTGACAAAAATGAACTCTACTATAAACTTTCAATCATTCGTTATCCGAACCGCTTAATCCCAACTAGGGTCGCTGGGGGACCGGAGCCAGTCCAGGGAAGTTACAGGCGCAAGGCGGGCATTTCTTTTTGCGTTAGATGTGCATGTGACCTATATGTGGCGTGTAACTGTTCATGCGTCTCCGCTGGTCGTCTAGTTGATACAGGATTATGAGGTTTTGTTGCAATAGTGCTAATAAATTTAGGAGTGCCTGCAGCACAAACACAGCTCTGTAGTTCGTGGTTGGTAAGTAGGGGTTTCTTCCTTCTTTTTCCTCTAGTGACGTGGGACTGTGACATCATCGTTTTTAAAACGTGGTGTTTTTTCTATCTATACAACGTTTTATCTGTAAATTTTCAAAAAAGTGCATTTCAGTGTCGTGTATGATAGAGCTGGGCGATTCATGACTCACCTGAGTTAATCACCCGGATCCATTAAATAACTCACGAGTCACGAATCTGAGGTCTCAATTAACCCGAAAACACCGAGTCCTAACGACACCATGACTAAAATATAAACCCCATCACGTACATACCTCTTACAATCATTTCAAACTTATTACAAGATCAGTACAGCCATAGTAGCAAGTATAGCTGCTAAAAATCTCATAACTTACATTTGGTTTGCACCACCACATTCAAAAGTGGGATCCTAAGAACCTTCCTTGAATCCCCTTTGTAGACTATGGGACTGGTGTCAGTCGAATGAGTAGCACGGCGCGAAGCACTTACAGTTATGAGTAAATCTGTTGGTTAACCTTCTCTAGAGCTGGAAACACATTGCCGACTCTTAAGCACAAGTTAGCCCTTGTCACTGTCATGAGAGAATTTGCAGGTTAACTTAATCTACAGCCGAATCTGGGGTGCGTTTCCCAAAAGCGTAGTTGCTAACTACATTATCAACTAACATAGTGTTGCTAGTGTAGTTAGCAACTATGCTTTTGGGAAACGCACCCCTGAATCGCACACACAAGCGGGCTTAGCGCTCCCCAAACCACATACAGAATGAATCCGCCGGTTTACCTCCTCTACTGCCACTTGAAAATAAATATTTTCACTCTGGTAGCCTTTGTCATTTATTTGAAAGTGCACTCATTCTCATCACAAGCCACGTATTCTTTCTTCTGTGAAAAACAAGCGATTCAGCTGGCGATTTGGCAATATTGACTCAAGTGACTCAGGTGATTCGCTCACTCGGATCAGTTTAGTGAGTGACTCAGAGGGAGCCCAATCCTAAAAAGGAACTGAATATTACAGCCCTAGTGTACGAAAGGCCGAAATGATAAACTTTTTTTGGATTGACCTAAAATCGGTGTCATGTGGACATAGCCTGAGTCTAGCCCGGGCCGTCAAAATAATTGTACGGCTTGTTTATTTATTTCATTAACATGCATGCATCTGGAACTTAAATGATAATTTAAGCAGTCTGCTGTAGTCTGTAGTCTACTATAACACCTTTTATATATTGTATACAAATTGGGAAAAAAAATACTCTGCTCCTCTTTGACTTAACACCCGGTCCAGGCTAAGCCCAGGGTGTCCTTAAAGGCTGGAAGCGCCCCGGGACAGCCTCTGTTTATTATCACCCAGTTGTCACCAGTGTTAATCTGAAACAGCTGAACGAGTCTTTTAATCTAGGAAACAAACTTATTTCAAAGCGAAATAAGAAAGCGAACTCTTTATAAGATTGGATAAGGTTGGTAGACCGCTGCTTTAATCAAACACGCAGGTGCCTTTTGATTGTAAAGCTGTTCAAAATGGTGGGGTGGGGGGTGAGTTGAGGGGGCGCAGTGCAGCGCTGTGCTGTTAGACAGGCTTCCAGAAAGATAATGTGGACACTCTAATGAGAGCAGAAAACATGCAGCTCGGTGATGGAGTAATCCACTGCTGAATAATTCATAGCAACACGCGAAATGAAACATGGCGCGAGATTAGCGCTGTTCTCCTCGATGTCACGTCCCCCGTCGACTCCTGCACCACCACCACCACCACCGACCACATCTTCCAGTATTACAACCAAAACAGAGAGACTCAGGAGGAGCTTCTACTCTCAAGACACAAGGCTGTTTAACCAGGTTCATTATAACACAAACTGAGCTCTCTGCCTCACTATCAGTCGCATCTGCTGTCACGGCGTTCACATCAACCAGCAAACTAGCAAGCCGTACTTTGCGCCACGCAGATATTCTGTTCTGTTAGCAGTGTTGGGGAAAGCTGCTTCTAAGCGGTAACTTTTCAAGCCTCTAGCTGTTTATGATTAATAGTAACTAAGCTACAGCCAAGCTGCTCTTATAATATAGTAGTTATAGTACTTAACTACTGGATGTTACATCATTACATCACAGCTACACCATTACAAAACATATGGGGGCGGGATACACCCAGTATTTAACAACTAAGTCATTTAGATACATAGAAATGCTGAAGTTAAGCTTAAATTATTTCACAATATTTATTTAAATTCATATTTTGGCCTTTCTGAGAGATAACTACATTTCTCACAATCCCCCGAGAAACAATAATGCAATATAATAAACACTGAAACTATCAAGTAAAAGGCTGTATTGTGGGTATAATGTTGGTTATTTTTTTAATTTTTCGGAGTTTTGTCTGTAATAAAAGGGAACGTTTGTTTGAACTGGAACGTTTGAGTGATGGCGTTCCGCATGAGTTGCAAGTGCTTTTTTTAATGCAGTTATTTCTGTTTTCATGCACGGAATAACTCAAAAAATTGCACGTACAGGGGAATCAATATAATATCCGTTAAGTTCAAAGTCTTGTGATTCTGACGGTATGTCTATGGTTTATGTAAGTTAAAAGGATTTAGTCGTTTAAGTGCCTTTACACAATTATCTTGACTGTGAAACTTTGGGAGCTAAATTTTGATGACGTTTTCTTTCACATAAGATCAAATAAGAACAATCAATATTTTCAACTATTTTTAGTTTTATCAGCCTTTTTTAGTCGTATGATTCATTTCGCCAGATCTGGTGACATATGTTGTATTTGTCCTTCTTTGTAAGGATGGGCATTTTCAGCTAGTACGGGTTTGTGATTGGTGATGGACTGCCTGATGTGGCTCATTGCATCACAGTGTGCTCTTGGGATCTGCAAGATGGAGTCAGAGGATGGAAAGTGAGTGATTAAAGTGATATCATGTGGTGAACACAGCACAGCACAGCACACAGTGCATCACAATGAAACATGACCTTTGAAATGTTAACTACACCACAGGCTACAGAGAAAAAGTAGCTTCATTCAGGCTGGGTCATCCAGTAATACTTCATATTTGTGTTGTATGATACTCTTAAAGCACATTGAGTAAAAAAGTGAAACATGAAAAGTTATATGAAAATCTATATTTATTTTTAACACAGTCATGTCAAATCCCAAGAGGTAGAGAGTGTTTTGATTTTTGTCTTGCAAAAGTTACATTCAAATGTGTAAGTTCTGTCCATTTTGCCTTTCACACGTAAATTTGATCAATCGTGTGCCAGACTCTTGCTTCCATCTTTGTCCAGGTGGACTTCACCCTTCGACTCCATCTCACAGCTGCAAAGAGCATGCGATGCACATGTAACCAATCAGATGACAGCTTGGTGAATTCAACACCAATCAGAAACCGCTAATTGAAAATGCCCGTCTTTGTAAATACAGAAAAATAATAGTAAATAATAATAAAAACAATGTACATCACTATTTGTTAGACACTAATTTTTAGTTAGCTACTCCCCAACACCGTTCATTACGTTTAGACACGTTTCAGATCTTGTTTATAATTGTAATGTTTATTTAGAATGTTTTTGCCTGAGTTTTAAACTTTTCAAATTTTTATGTGACAAATGAAAAATCTTGAATCTTCTCAAGGTTGTCACTCTATCATAAGAGTAAACACAGGGAAGGAGGGTAAGGTTGACGATGTAACAATGTGACTCCAACAGTGTGCCTTGAAGGATTCATTCCCAGACACTTTAAACTAGGTAGTTGTGTAGACAGTCTTTATGCCCTTTCTGAAGCAATGAAAACTTGTTGACCTTTACCAAAAAAAATCATTGTTTCCCATCAAGGATAAAGGAGACACGTGTAGTGAGCGGTTATCACTTTTGGAACAAAAACAAGACGTGTGTAAACGGCATGCGTGCACGAGAGTTTCTGAAAACACACAGATTTCTTAAATCCTCGTTGTTGTGTACAGCGCTCAGATAAAGTGCGGCGTGCGATCCGGTGCGTTCAAGGCTGTTTGCGAAAGGAGAGGCGATAAACGCTTTGCCAGAATATGAGTCACTGCAAATAGCAGTGAGGACGGCGTGGAATCTCAACCCCCAAGACTGCGGTACGCTTTCATATGTACACAGCCAACAGATTTTGTTTACATTTATTAAGATGATGGCTTTCTAATGGAACTTTAGCAGTTGGAGGTTAATAGCTGCTAGAGAAGGGACTGCATATGTGAGACTCCTCCCACCTCAAGAGCAAACGCACACACTTCTTTATATTTCATTTCACTTAACGCTTTATTTTCAGTGCTCTTTGGGTAAACGCCTGCTTGCGGCTCGTGTCCTCTTCCCTGTTCAGATCATACTCGCCTAAACCTAGGAACAAATCTTAAGTAAGAGAACATATTTGAAGACGTTTCCCTTTAAGAGCGGTGGACTCCTTGGCTTTGTTTGGTTGAGCTCAGGAATGTGAAATGATATTTTAGTTGCATGTCGTGATTTGATATGAATGGAAGAAACTGTTAACTCGGCGTATGATGCTGTGTCGTTTTCAGTCGTTGGCTCCTGAATTTACTTGAATCAAAATCCTCACACAATGTCACAATGTTGACTTCCTCCATACTCCAAATGTCAGTACTTATGATATACAGTAATACCTTGCCTTTCGTTGTTCATTGGTTCCGGAACATGTGTCTTGAAGCAACACTATGTAAGATTTGCTCACAGGGTCCCCCTACAGAGGAGGAGCGGTATTGCCTATAACAACTTTGGTAAAATCTGTGTCGCGGTAATATACGTGCATTTGTTGACAAGAAGAGACCGGTGAACTCCCTGAAGCAGTAAAACTAATGTGAGATCAATATCTTCCGGCCAGGAAAAGTAGCCTTACGGCATTCTATTCAAACATGAATATTGTTTTATTTTTTGAAATATCAGCAACAAGAGCTAATTCAACAAAAAACGACACATGAAAATCCCTATAACCGATTGTCCGTTGTGGAAACAGGTTATAGTCCTACTGTAATGCAGTGCTGTTTGCATGGTGATAGTGATGGTTTTATCCATATTGTAATACAAAACATCGTAGATCGATCTACAAGGTTGAAAAATCTGTTTGCATTAGCCAGAAATGCGTCTGAGTCATCTGTCACTTGGAGAAACACAGTTGACAGACGTAACACCCATGGTCTACTGTCAGCAGTTATCTAGTTGCATAGGAGATGCTCTTCTCCATATTTGTATTATTCAGCGCTCTCAAGTCAAAATCAGAATAGTGATAACTAGCATGCTAACTATAGACAACTAGCTAGCATGTTAGCTACCAGCTGGATGAATTGTTATATTCTACTACTTGACACACAGCAAGCTCACACACACTGGATATAGATGGTACTTTACAGAGGTGGACAGTAACTAAGTACATTTACTTGAGTACTGTACTTAAGTAGAGTTTTTTAGTATCTGTACTTTACTTGAGTGGTATTTTTCTTGGAAACTTACGACTTTCACTTCACTACATTTAAAAGACAAATACCATACTTTTTACTTCACTACATTTCTATCAAGGTTCTCGTTACTCGTTACTTTCAAATCTGTGGATAAAGTGGATGTTATTCCCCCTTTTCTAAAAGGTGATTGGTTGTTTGGCAGGTGACAGTCTATCAGTAATCAGTAGGTTACATCACACCTGTAGACTGGAACAAAAAAACCAAGTTCAGACAGTTCTGCTGTTTTCTGTCTTGATTAAAACATTGTTGCTGTTGGAAAGTCATGAAGCTAGAGGTGTAGAGCTGGGTTTTAAGCAGGTTGGAATGTTAATTTGATGTTCTGAGCTGCATTTACAGCTATTGCACTGTCCTCCTGATTAAGTTGGGGTTGTGTTTCATTCTCTAACATTCCACTAGTTCCTTATTCTACAGCGTCTACAAGTTACTCAGAGGCATTAGGTTTTGTAAGTGTTGTGGCAATAATGCAGCAATGCGGTAAGAGAAGATTTACTTTTAATACTTAAGTATTTTTTAAAACAAGTACTTCAGTACTTTAACTTTAGTAAAAAATTTGACTGTACGACTTTCACTTGTATTGGAGTAACATTTGACTAGTGGTATCTGTACTTTCACTTAAGTAATGAAGTTAGCTACTTTGCCCACCTCTGGTACTTTATACTTACTACTCCAGCAGTAGCAGCGCCAGGTGACCATCGCTCCTCCTCTTTCAGCCGGGACAATATTCCCCCTAATCTGGGTTCTTACTTTATCACTCTCCTGCTTTCTTTTCTTTGTCTCCTCTGACAGCACTTTTACCATCTTCATTTTCCTTGCCGCTTCAGTCATGCTCTCGGTAGTTTGTTCTTCCGTAACTTTGTTTACCTGCCTCGTCTTTTGAAGGGGGAGGGCGGATGCGACACGCCGTAAAGCAGTCAAATGTTTAGTTCTTTTTAAGTTTCCTGGTGCCAGTTTTGGCGATACAGACGCTCTCAAGCGATGATGAAGTTCAACCTATTCCTTATCTTGTAAAATACTGTTTGAAAAACGACATAGTGTTGCTTTAAGTGGAAAAATGACAACTTTAATAGCACCATAACATAGAAATACTTGTCATTCAGTACCATTTTTCATACTTTTTGGAAAAATTGTTGCCAGTCCCTGACGTACAATGGAGATGTGTTCCGATGGCTGGAGAGAGTGAGGCATGTCACAAGGCGGGATGTGCGTACTTCCCGGCAGCGTTCTAACGTATCGGGCTGCACATCCTGTTATGTTTGCATACCGTGTGAAACGTAAAATATTTTCTACGATTTTGTCACATCGCAATCGCCATTGTAAGATTGTATTCAACAATGTATTAAACTATTGTATTTTATGATATATTAAGCTATTGTTTATTTACACTTTTATGCGCTTGTCTGAATAAAACGACACATTCAGATTTTTACGGAATTATATTTTTAGAATTAGCGTTGTAACTGAAAAATACTCATGTTGAAATGACGTACGGCGAGATATTACTGTACTACTATTTACTATTTATTTATCATTACATCATAGCTACATCACTACAAAAGATATATAGATATATATTTTTGCTTCTTTATAAAAATGGCCGTTTTCCACGTCTAAGGGTTTGTGATTGGTGTTGGACTGGTTGAAGTGGCATCTGATGTGCTCATTGCATTATAGTGTGCTCTTGAGTCTGAGGATGGAAAGCACAGTGCACCACAATGAACTGTGACCTCTGCATTTGACCCATCTCTGAAGGAGCAGTGGGCAGCTAACATGGGCCGCGCCTGGTGGGCAGTGCTTGAAGGCGGTACCTTGATCTTGAACTTGAGTCACCCTTGTGTTGCGTTGAGTCACGCTTGCATTGCCTTGATCATGAGTACCTTTACTGGTCTGGAACTTGAACTGGTGGCCAACTTCCTAACCGTCACACTACTGACTGCCTGTCCACCTTTGACGAAGATGGAAACAACAATCTGCGGTCATGTTTATCCAAATTCACAACTCTGAAAGACAAAATGGACAGAAGCCTCACACTTTATAATGTGACCTCTGCATTTGACTCATCCACGAAGGAGCAGTGAGCAGCTAACAAGGGCAGCACCCGGGGACGATACCTTGCTCATGAGTACCTCAGTGGTAACTTTACCGGTCCTGGATTTGATCACTGGGCGAACGCCCTACCGTTACGCCACCAACTGCCAAGATCGTTTCTCAAAAACCGTGGCTGGTAAAAAGGTGACGCCTCTATACTCTCTATATCTTTTGCGTTTCATTTTCAGCGCTGTATGTTCTAAAAGCCTGCTCCTCTGACTCGTGTTCTCTTCCCTGTTTAGATCAGACTCACCTAAACGAGCTGGGAGGATGGATCGATTGTCTGTGCCAGGGGCTCTTCTGCAGGGCAGAGCTCAAAATGCCCGGTCACTTTAGTCTCGTCTCGCTTTAGAGAGAAGTGTCCAGCTGGAGGATTCTAACCGTTATGGGGAAAAACAGGAAGATTACAGCTGCTATCGTTGGTGATGCAGTCTCACCGCCGTGTCTAAACAGCGTTAGAAGCCGCTTCCGGTCCCCGCTCTTGTAGTGATGAGTTTTTTGGGCGAGTTTCTGCGTCCATGCGTGCGGGGCTTAATTAACCCAGGCATAAAGGACAGCTCCTCGCCGTGCTGAAAGTCATCGAGGCCTTTACTGAAGAGCTTCCCAAAGGGAGCAGGGATAATTGCTAATACAACCTTAGCATCGGACACTGCCTTGAGGAGACTTCTCGGCAGCGCCGCGCTCACGCTAATGAAGTCGTGCGTTCGAGTGGGTCCCGATGGGGGAAAAAAAAAGACTAATGTCAATGTTTTAGATGTGTTGTGTTGTGTCACATTTGCGTTGTATGTCAAACTCCTGTCATGTGGTGTTACACTTGCATTGTGTTGTGTCACATTTGCGTTGTGTTGTCACCTTTGCATTGCATTGTCACAACTGCATTTTGTTGTGTCAGACTTGCATTGTGTTGTGTAAGACTTGCGTTGTGTTGTCATGTTTTTGTTGCGTTGTCACACTTCTGTTGTGTTATCACACTTGCATTGTTGTCACATTTGCGTTGTGTTGAGTCACATTTGTGTTGTTTGTGAAGTGTCACACTTCTGTTGTGTTGTCACACTTGTCTTGTGTTGCATCAAACCTGCATTGCGGTATCACATTTGCATTGTGTTGTGTCACACTTGTGTTGCGCTGTCACGCTTGCATTGTTGTGTCAGACTTGCGTTGTGTTGTGTCAAACTTTAGTTGTGTAGTGTCAGACTTGCGTTGTGTTGTCAAACTTATGTTGTGTAGTGTCAAACTTCTGTTGTGTAGTGTCAGACTTGCGTTGTGTTGTCAGACTTGCGTTGTGTTGTGTCAAACTTATGTTGTGTTGTGTCAGACTTGCGTTGTGTTGTGTCAAACTTATGTTGTGTAGTGTCAGACTTGCGTTGTGTTGTCAAACTTATGTTGTGTAGTGTCAAACTTCTGTTGTGTAGTGTCAGACTTGCGTTGTGTTGTCAGACTTGCGTTGTGTTGTGTCAAACATGTTGTGTAGTGTCAGACTTGTGTTGTGTTGAGTCACCTTTGCCTTGTGTTGTCACACTTCTGTTGTGTTGAGTCATGCTTGTGCTGCGTTGTAATGCTTGTGTTGCAGTGAGTCACACCTGCGTTGCGTTGTGTATGTTTGTCAAGTTGCATGTGTTTTGTGTATTTGCAGTGCGTCGATGAATGTGTAGCTTGTTTGTAAAACGTGGCGCTTGTCATTTTGTGCATGTTGTACATTTTTTTGGCCACCATAGAAATCTGCGGCTCTAAAATAATGAATAACTGTGTGTCACTCACCAACCAGTTTTTAGTTCGACGGAAATCTCTTCTTTATAGCCACTGTTTACACAAAGACTTGTATCTGAGATTTGTTCTTGGGTGAGGACGGAGTTATGTTATGTTCTTGTATAACTGCAGAGCACGGGCAGTGGTAGGTTTAGGTACGGGCGATGTGGGCTGCCGTCCAGGGTGGCATCTTGTCGCGGGTGGCATGGGCGCTCAGGGAAAAAAATCTGAACATTTGTTACATTTGTGCAATCGCAGTACACATTTGTTCTGTGCAAAATATTTATTCCTCTTTTGTGGATGGTGGAGGGCGGGAGTGCATCTTGAGTTCAGCTGTGCCACTGCTGATAACCCCAACGCTACATATCGAGGTGTAGATGTTTACTCCTGGTGGTAAAAAGCTGGAGCAGCTGCTGGTGAGTCTCCAAGATTCAACAAAACCCAGTGAATGTGAATTTACACAAAAAAACGTTTCACTTGTAATCCCTGGCGTTTGTCTAGTTTTGTTCCATCGTAGGGCTTGTTTACGCATTTGCAGATATTTTCATAAACAAACGTTTTTTAATACGTTTGGATGTTTCGTTAAAACGTAAAGAGTTTCAGCCGCCTCAAACGCATGTTATGAAACGCCCTCCAAAGTGAAGTGCTTTCAAAACACTGGATTCTGAGAATACGTATAAACGAGTAAAACGCAGTTTCCTTAAAACGATGATGTGTTTAGTTTGATTGCGTGTGCCTTGAAGGGCCTGTGTTTACCAAATGCGTTTTTTTTTGCACTGAGAGCGGTCATAATCTGACTTCCAGGGCGCTTTCTCGATGCACCTCTCAGAGCTTGTTGTTGCAAAAAAGTTACAAAAAGTGTCACAAAAATTTCATACTGGTGGGAACTGTAGTGTTAATGTCCGCTGCCCACTTCACTGATGGCTCAAATGCAGGGGTCACATTTCACTGTGTGCTGTGGAGTGTTCACAATGACACATAATCACTCACTAAAGTCTCTTATATTTTCGTTGTTCCCACCACTTTCTCTCCCTCACTTTCTGTCTTCTTTTTCTTCTCACTTCTAGACCTTTTGAGGTGAGAAAAATAAATACTTGTCTAAGGAGGTCATGTGGATTCGATCGGTTCCCGCGTGCCGTTTTGCCGTTGTGTCTTTGGCCGGGGCTCTCGGAGTACGTAATACTCTCGCAGGTCCCCAAACCGGGGGGAGGGAGGGAGGGAGGGATTAGGCTAAACGAGTTTTTGGGGTTCACTGTTTCAATCCTCTCAACTCGACAAAAGGAAAGACACTTCAGGGATTTCACCATCCTTACTCTGCAGTCCGGGCGTATTTGCTGTACACAGTTCACGTGTGTATTAGTTTTTAGTTTTTATTCCCCTCCTGGCTGGGAGAGCGTTATGAAGAGGAGGTGAAGAAGAGAGGGATTCGAATAGCAAGAGCTGTGGGGAGAAAGGGAATTGCAGTGGAATCTTGTGTCCTGTGTTTTTTGTTTGTTTACTCTTTCTTCCCCTTTTGCGCAGCTTCATTCCCTCTCTCTCTCTCTCTCTCCGGCTTCCTCTCTGTTTCTCTGGATTAATGTATTGATCTGATGGCGTTGAGGTTGAGGTGAAGGATGGTGTGTGGGTTTGGTCACTGTATGCAGAATTGAACTGGCTTTGTCTGTTTATCTGAACACAAAGGAGAATGTGAGCCTATAGTGAGAAAACACTGACACCACTACACACACACACACACACACACACACAAATCAATATTCCATATCTGGACCCTTGTAACAGTGATGTGAACCAGCTGTGATTTGCAGTAGCAGCCACACACTGTATTTCTTGTTTTTTTGAGAGGAGAGGAGAGGAGAGGAGAAGAGGAGCAGTTTAGGTGCGTTGCTTCATCTTTTATGTACCTGTAATTCAGCATTATCTCTTATCCCCCTCATTCAAGTGATTACAGACTCAGGAGCGGTGCTTTATTCATTCATTCATTTTCGGACCCACTGAATCCCTATCAGGGTCGCGGAGACCGGAGTCTATCCCCGGAACTACGGGACTAATGACCGTTGAACCCTGAGTGGGTGCTAAAACACTGCAGGGCACAAACATTTACTTTCAAACCTTACGGGGCCAATTTAGAGTGACCAATCAACGTACAGTGCCTGCTTCTGGACTGTGGAAGAAAACTGGAGCACCCAGAGAAAACCCACACGAACACGGGGAGACTCCACACAGAAAGACAGTACGGCCGACCCGGGATCGAACGCAGGATCTTCTCGCTGTGAGGCGGCAGCGCTAACCCCTGCGCCATCCTGCCAAACAGCGACGCTTTAAATGAGTTCAAAGTCAACGTTTATTGTTAATCCTGAGATGGAGGTAGCACTCCTAGGATAGAAATGACGTAAAGACCCACAGTGGACAACAAAAAAACACAAGAATTAAATATGTGACCCTCCACGGCAAAACCAGTCGCTTGTCGCAATGGAGGTTTCTGAGAAAAATGACCGTTTGTGTTGCGTGGGGCAAAATTTTGGATTTTTTGTTTTTAGTGTTTTGAAACAGTGGAAGCTCTATACTGTACTGTTGTGAATAAATTTGGCTGAAAAACTTACCCTTTCCATCCTAAAAACGTGACTTTCTTGAGGTGAGGAATTCAATTCCAGCAGAATGTTGAAAGTTTCTGTTTTGACCGCTCTACTTCAATATTTACGGTAAATCCACTGGTTGACTAGCGTGAAGATATTTCTCCGGAATCCATCCTCGTCTCCCGAGTTCAGTTAACCTAACGCAGGTAGGCTATCCGTGTGGCTGTGAATGCAGCGTAGGCTACCGTAAATACAAACGTAGCCGCGACCGCACCAAGCGTCTGTGAGTGCTACGGCGATAGTCAACTTCAAAGGCAGATTTCTCCGTTTCTCACTTGGCGTGACAGGAGACTCCTTTCGTCCGATTCATTCGATATAGGTATTGTTTTAAAGGTTTTTTTATCGTTTGATTTATGCCCTTTCATGAAAACATAATAACTAACTAATAATTTTGAAAATTTGTGACGAGCGACTGGTTTTGCCGTGGAGGGTCACATATGAGAATAATTTCAACTAGAGATACTAAAAATAAAACTAACTCTTAAGTGTAAAAACTATAATAACCAAATAGTGCAAATGGTGTGTATTCACAGTGCATAGGTGGATTTTTTTCTTAAGTTTTTAGTCCTTAAAGCAAAAAGTGGCAAGTGCTGGATATGGGTAAGGAAAGGGGGGTCACAGGGCAAGTGTTCAGCATTTTGCCGGCTACAGTATTTGCTGGACTGCTGCTGCTTTTGCTGGAGCCCATTGTTAAAGCAGCATTATTTAATGCAAATTTTCAAATGTGGAGAACCACTGTGCAAGCTGGATCACTTGAAGTACATTATACACTGTTACTCATGAGTTAAGCTTTGCCCTTAACTTTGGCAAGTGTTGCCTGATTAGTATTTTAGGGAATTAAATTGGCAACAGTTGTGTTGGTGGGTAACAATGAGATGAATGTTTATTCATGTATCACCCCACTGGTTTTTCAAGTGTGTGCTTCATTATTTCTTGATGCTGTAATTCTTAGTAAATGCATTAACTCACTCGCTGTGATTCATGCATTTATTCTGCGTTTGCCCAGTGATCAGAAGGTCACCAGACGGTAAAGTCCCCACTGAGGTACTCATGAGCAAGTTACCGTCCCCAAGCACTGCTCTCCGGGCACTGCCCACTGGTCTTTCACGGATGAGTCAAATGCAGAAGTCACAGTTCGTCTGTGCTGTGGTGCGTTCACAATGGCAAATAATCACTCACTGTCACTTTATTTGTTATCGTTATTGTAAAGTCTTCATGGTTCGGGGAACATCAAAGTAGTTGCTTTAAGCTGTTTCCTGTACATTTTTGCGTACCTGTAACACCCAGTCATAATGAACTGACATGGCAATTAGTACATGACTTTAACAGCAAACAGTAAAATGTCAATTTATGATCAAATTCATGTGGTGGTGGTCTAGTTAGGTTCCTTGCCTGTGGACTAAGAGGTTGTGGGTTCAAATCCTATCTCCAGCACTATCTCCACTGGGTCCCTGAGCAAAACCCTGAACATCAAGTCTCTGAAATTAGGTAATTTTGAACAAGAGTGTCTGCTAAATGCCAAAAATGTATCTGTAAATAAAGCAATTACAACCTTACAAATAATGCTCAAAATGCCCCTCTTTTGTAAAGTTGAAATGAATCACATAATTGATGTAGACGTGCAGTATCAGACCATAATCGATTATGTCATAATGATATTGCTTGGTGCTTTTCTGGCAGTCGCATAAAAATTCTAGTTAAAAAGAACATCCCGGTAGTAAGAATGGCTGCCCGATCTGCATGCAATGTGAAGTAAGGTAGAAAATTGATGGGATTCATCAAGATTTCGCATCAAATCAAATCGTTGACATGATAATCGTAACTGAATCGAATCATGAGACCAGTGAAGGTTCACACCTCTATTTTGCACAGACACAGGCACAAATTCACAAACACCATTAGTCGATCAGGGCGCCACTTACACTTCAGTTAATTTAGCAATTTTGGCTGGTTTTCATTGCAACTTTAAAGGTGTAGTGGACAACATATCAGTCACTTTATTGCTAATTTAATTCTGAATGTCAACATTTGCCAAAGTTAAGGGGAAAGCTACAGATGTCCCTTGTTTGACTCGTTTCACTCGATTAGAGTGAAACTTACAGTAACCGATGAAAAACGGCACTTGCTCATGTGATTGAACAAAGTTGTATCGGACCAAAAACCCGTGTGTACCCATTCGTGAAGCTGGTCCCAACTGGAGACTGTTGGGTTAGCGGCTCCTACACGAGTTCCCATCACACGCTAGTTTTGCGAGAAACCGCTTTCTCCCTAATCGAGAATGGAGCTCTCTGGTGCATTTGCGGAGACTCATGCAGAGCGGTGCTGAGCTACTTTGCATTTAAACAGAGTCGGTTTTCTATTTTTGTCACCAGGTCTTCTACGGAAAAGTAGTAGTTTTGAGAGACTTCCCTCCTCCTCCTCCTCCTCCTCCCTTCTTCCCCATGTCCCCTGCTCGTTAGGTTCATGGAATATCAAAGTAGCTGGTTTTAGCTGTTTAATGTGAACCTCTTAATTCCTCCCCAAGACACTTTTGCATAAGTCTTGCATTAATTCACAGATTATAATGAATTGACATGGCAACTGAAATATACTGTATTTTTAGATTTCTTCCTTCTTATATAAATATGCTGTTTTTTAAAGGTTCTTTCAGTACATGGTTAAGCATGGCAGCAAGGTGCACACGCTCTCTCTCCATCTCCCTCTCTCACTCTTTTTCTTTCTCTCACACACCCCCAGTCCAGCTCAGTCTTGTGACTGACGCAAGTCTGCTGCAGTACACAACCAGGGACAGAGAGAGAGAGAGAGATCAGAGTATCAGAAGACTGATGGAGGGCGTAATGAACAGAGATAAGGTTGAGGAGAGACAGACGAGCCGAATGAAGAACCAGTAAACGCCGGCAAAGATCACAGAGAGTTGCGAGCATCGAGTCAGACAGAAACATACACATTAAAAACAGCCATGACATTATGAAAACCTGTCTAATGTTGAGTAGGTCTGCAGCTATGCGGCTCTGATGCTCTGATCCACTCGTCTAGTCGTCGTCATCACAATTTTAGCCCTTGTAAAAGTCACTCATGTCCTTACACTTGCCCAAATTGTTTATGCTTCCAACTAGATCTGGACGATTTGACTTCAAATTAATATCTTGATTAATTGAGTGTTTTATCTTAATTAGAATTAATCAACAATTGTTTTGTTTTTAGGATTTTGTCCTAATACTGTAATTATGCTCAATTATTAAAGCCGGGAAATTTTTGACTAAAGCAGGTGGTGGTGGTGTTGGTCAGTTGGTGGTGAAAGTGAAAGTGAGTGATTATTTGTCATTGTGAACACACCACAGCACACAGTGCACAACAACGAAAAGTGACCTCTGCATTTGGCCCATCAGTGAAGAAGCATCTGATAAGGCGCTTGGGGACGGTACCTTGCTCATGAGTACCTTAGTGGTACCTTTACCAGTCCGGGATTCAAACCGATTGGAAGGTCGCAGTCCTGGACCGGTAAACTTTCCACTGAGGTACTCATGAGCAAAGTACCTGCTTCCCAAGTGCTGCTCATGCTCATGGATGGGTCAAATGCAGAGGTCGCTTTTCGTTGTGGTGCACTGTGTGCTGTGCTGTGGTGTCATAACAATGACAAATAATCACTCACTCACTTAAATATCTTTTTTTGAATCAAAATAACACAAACTGGACAGGGCAGAGTCACATGACAACACACACACACACACATACAGTTGAATGTTTAACAGCAACAAGGCAATGAAGACATACTGGGGAAAGTATTAACAGACTTTTTAAAAAGATGTTTGAACAGAATTTTAAAGATAATCAAAATAACCACTATTATGGTATAACCGTCATGCTAAGATTATGTCAGTTAGAGGTTCCGAAAGGTTCCCTTACTCCAACACGTCAGCTTCGGGGACAAAATGTTCACTTTGCTGCTTAATGTGTCTCACTTTCACTGCCAAGTGCCATGGTAATAAGGTGATCAGTGTTATTTACGTCACCTACTTGTGGTCATAATGTTATGGCTAATTGATGTGGAGAACTCTGTCACCTTCTAGTGGTTCCTAGCTAATGATAAACAGTTTATACAGCTGTGTGGATGTGCACTCCCACAGATACTGCAGCTAATGACCTTGTTTCAGTTTAGAGCGAGTGTCTCCTTCTGATAAGACTCGACTTGTGTATATTGCGTAATGAATAAATTCATTAGCGCTGGAATTCAGACTCCTCAGCATGGCGGCGACGTGTTTGTATAACCTGAGCCCGAGTCACAAACTTTATTCTATTAAGCAACGACGCAACAATTGCAAGAGAAGCGTCATACGCCATTGTCCTTGTTCACCTCGTTAAAGGAGTTGCGTAAAACATGATGCAATTCGAGACTGTAGCGATTTGCAGTCGTCAACCTCCACTCCCTCCTTCACCACCACCATGAAACTACACTGCACGGGTTAGCAAACTGCCTTTTTGCATCGTAATTCACGATTGCTTGCATAATTTTATTTTTTATTTTTACCGTTCTTTGGCCCAGCCCTGCGAGGGGTTTATACGTGTGGTTATGAATGCAGCACTAGCCAGACGGTAAGTGATGACTGAGCTCAAACATTCACATGCCAAGAGCTCAGCTTTTATTATAAACAACAGATTCTGGAAGCAGCCGATCAATTTTTCATTTAACTCGACATGGAGCACCTTTATAAAATCGCAGTAGTGAAGATTACTTCGTCTTGTTTATCATCCAAACATTTGTCTGTGTTTTTTTGATAGCTGTTCATAGTTCATCGCACCCTTTTCTTTAGAGTTTTCCATTGTTAGCAGAATGTGAGCAAATATAATAGTCTTTATGGAGTGATGTGAAAAGTGCACATTGATCCAATCTCCTAAATTACGACAAAATCTTTATTTCTAGCAAAATCATGTTCCAGAAAAGTAATATTTTCATCTATAAGGATTAGGAAGAATACATCACCAATCGCCAAGATTGTTTAATTTTCTCTGTTCTGAAATCTACATACACTATTTTGCCAAAAGTATTGGGACGCCTGCCTTTACACCCACATAAACTTGACTGAAATCCCATTCTAATCCATAGGCTTTAAATATGGAGTTATCCTCCCCTTCACAGCTATAACAGCCTCAACTCTTCTGCGATGGCTGACCACTAGGTTTAGGGGTGTGTTTATGGGAATTTTTCACCATTCTTCCAGAAGACCATTTGTGAGGTCAGTCACTGATGTTGGATGAGAAGGCCTGGCTCACAGTCTCTACTCTAATTCATACCAAAAGTGTTCTATCGAGTTGAGGTCAGGGCTCATGTTCTTGTGCAGACCGGTCATGTTCCTCCACACCAAACTCGCTCATCATCCATGTCCTTTATGGAGCTTGCTTTGTGCACTGGTGTGCAGTCATGTTGTAACAGGAAGGGAAACTCTTTCCACAAAGTATGGGATATGAAGCTGTCAAAAATCTCGAAGACGTAAAAGTCCCACGTTGTGAAAAAATCACCTTTTCTGTTCTTTGGACATCCATTTGGGCCTGTACTGCCTCTACACACACTGTAAGTTTGATTAAAAATGGTCAGTTGTGTTAGTATTCATTTATGAATATCAGAAATCGCGCTTAAACAAGCCGTTTAGATTTCTCCTCTACTTCTACGTCACAGTAGGGGATATTTGAATAACTCCACCCTCCTATCTGAGAAGCTCCACCCACCAGGTAGAACTGCTAATGCTTCCTGATCCGCTATGTTTTCTCACGGAGTGTTGTGTTGAACATGTATGGCTGGATGCATGGTCTGTTAGCAGCAGGTAAACTCTCGCCGTGCTGTCTGCACCCCTACTGCCTAATCTGAGAAAACTACTTCAGAGACATGTTTAGTGAAGCTTATAGACCTATTTTAACTTGTGGAAAAAAATGTATAATATGGGACCTTCACAAGCTCATTTCACTGGAACTAAAGGTGTACTCACACTAGGCATGGTTGCCGTGAACCAGGCCCGAGTACGATTGTCCCCCCTCCCCACACCCCCTCTGGCCTGCACTCACATAGGGTTTCAGCATTCGTGCCGGAGCATGCTTACGTCATTATGGTGCGACGGTTTCAGGATAAACAGGAAGAGCGGCGCTCTCGCTGAACGCAATGGAGTCCATCACTCTGGTTACTTTGTTGATAGTAATTTTAAGTCGTTTGGTCCGTGGTGGTCCACAGCCCTCTTACAGCCTGTTGCCAAACAGGTCTATCGTTTTTGTGGCACGAAAATTTTCACGCAATCGTGCTGCTCGTATGAGGAGGTTTGCAAGGTACCAGCTGAAGTGCAGCAAGGACTTTGCAGCTTTGATTACCGACTACAGTTCCTGTACAGCGACATGGTGAGAATTAAAATACTGAAGTCATTGAATACAATTGAAAAGTGTATTATGAAATTTGAAATACAATATGTTTATAATGTTTTAATATGTTTATAATGTTTTTTGTAATGATGACTAGCGTTCTATAGCTAATAATCATGGTTCTTTGATAATCCCGGATTTTGTGAAATATATCAAAGTTTTTATGCGTTTTGTCCAGCTGTTCTTGTATGCTCTCATCTGCCCAAATTTCCAACAAACATTGCACCTCTGCCATAGACCAAAGCGACCCTTTCCCCGCCATGTTGGTTTTGGAGCGTCGCAAAAACGTGACGTCACGCATCCTGTTTCGTGCTCCAGCATGGTTAGCGCTCACACTACATGCGAACCACGCCCGAGTCCAACTGAACCGTGCTCTGGCACACCTCTTCCAAGCGGGCCAGGGACGAACCGCGCCCGGGCTCGGTTCGGAGCACTCACACTAGTCAAACGAACCGCGCTTTGGTGGTCAAACGCACTCGGGCACGGTTCAAACTGCCTAGTGTGAGTACACCCTAAGGGGCCAAGCCCGACCCCCTATGGAACACCTGAATTCAGTGGACCTAATTTTAGTGATTAGTTTTTGTGAAACACGCCACAGCACAGCAGACAGTGCACCACAACGAAATGCAACCTCTGCATTTGACCCATCCGTGAAGGAGCAGTGGGCAGCTAATAAGGGCAGCGCCTGGGGAGCAGTGCTTGGGGACGTACCTTGCTCATGAGTACCTCTGTGGTACCTTTACCAGCTCTGGATCACGGGGTGAACACCCTACCGTTACACCTCCAACTGTGGTCACCACCAAAAATGGTGGTGGCGGTAGTGGTTTAGGATATTCGCCTCTGGACCAAGAGGTTGTGGGTTTGAATCTTACCTCCAGCACTACCATCACTGGGTCCTCAAGCAAGACCCTTAAACACAAGCTGCTCTCATGGAAACTGTCTCAGAAATAAGGAACAATGGAAGTCGCTCTGGAAAGGAGCGTCTGCTAAACGCCGTAAATGTACATTACTAAAATAGTAATTATGTGGTGAGTTTAGGTTGAGTAATTTTGCATTTGGTTGACTTAAACGACTAATTCAGTTTCCATGAATCAAATCACACAAAGATAAAAAAAATACACAAGATAACCACAGACAAAGCCCTCATAGCCATGCTCCAGCCCTTTGCCGTCTATTAGAACAGTGGCTTTGGCAGGAACAGTGTGTTAAAGTGAGTGGAATGTGACTGCACTGATCACAGCACACAAAAGATTAAGTTTAAATGTGCTGCAAAAACGCCTGAAACTATAAAGTCCTTGAAAAAATGCCTCTTGGCTGATGTCTTTTCTGCACGCAGTAGTCGGGTAAAGTGACTTTTCTCATGTAACCAGGAGAAATGTTGTTTTTCGCCCTTGTAAATGTTTATCGTCCACACTATTGCTTTTAACATTTAATGTGGCTTCACTGTAAAGGATAACAAGTGTAGAATTGATGCACTTAAAGGCGAATAAACAAATGGAGCACATGGAATATTAAACGTTCGTCTTCTCCAGGGTCCTGATTTAGTCACGCACACACACTCTCACACACACTGGCACAAGCTTGTCACTGACGTGTGGAATGAGGACGTCTCGTACTGTCGCAGTACCATGGTGCTAGTACCACAGTGGTACCTGTGAAAAGCACAAGGCCATTGTAACTCCATCACACCAAATTAAACATGCTTCGTTTTCTTCTAAATGAAATTTGAGAGACTTTTTTTCCCCCTTTCCATTCGTCTGTCTGTCTGAGTGCATTGCTACATCTATCCATTAATGCTCAGTCTGTCCTTGGATGGAAATCGATTAGAGGAAATTCTGTCTGTCAGGTTGTCTTTAAAAATGTACGAAGACAGTCCTTTCCAGTTGCCGGTTTGAAATGAAAGGGGGAACAACGCTGTTACGTTCCCAGTCAATACCTCTGATACAGAAATCTGTTTCTCTTCTCTCTAAGGGCCTGTAAGAAAAGATCACCAGATATATTTTCCCGGTGTCTTGGTCAAATTGTTAGATTTTTTTTTTGTATTGTCCTGAGACCCCAGTAGAGCATGTCGAAGCAAGAAAATACTGGCTCAAATAGGAGTCGTCTAAACGGTTCTTTTGTCAGTAGTTCTTTTGAAATGCATGTTAATTTTGTAACAGCATAATACGTTGTTGTTGTCTGTGTCTTACTTCATTATTAGACTTTCACATCTTTATTGTGATGCAGCTCCGAGTGGTGTACAGGGGATTGTGGAAAATGTAGTTCTCTCCCAGAAAAGCCAAAAGCAGGCGAAAATGAGTCCAAATTGACCCAAAACTTGCAAATTTTCAATTGATCAGAATTTTTTTCCCACCCTATAATGTAAGAGTAATCAATAGAAAATAATTAATATAGAAAAATGCATTATTTGTTACTAAATGATTTTATTTTATATCCAAATGGGTACCAGATGGATAAGGAGTGTTCACACCTGAAATTAACCTTATTTTACTTTGTATAAATTGTATAATTATGTTTTTGAATTTTTTATAAAGCTTTCGCACACTTTTGGGGAGAATAAATAGCTGTGCCGAGGGTGTGAGGTTGGAAAAACAGCTACAAAGTGGTAGAAAAATGTGTTTAAAAAAATCAATGAAGGAATTTGGAATAAACTTAACATTGGCAGCAGGAAGGGAGTAAATGCTGTCATAATGTTCATGATTCGATGAAAGACCCATTTAAAATATCTAATACACGAGTGAGTATAAAGCAGTATCTATAGACACATGGTAGTGCATCAGTTTATTACGTATGTATACGGTCTAGTGATGAGGATACTCTTCTCTGGACCAAGTTGGGTTGGGTACCGAGGTCGATACTTTTAAAGGTACCGACCGAATTGTGTCGGTACTACCGGGTATCGGCTGACATCAAATCAAACGGTGCCAAATTTCGGTACTTTCACACACTCATCAGCAGCGGCACACAAGCTGAGCGGGACATATGGAACTGGGTGAAATGTTTAAGCTATAGTGTTAGTTTTGTTTACCATGACAACGGTTGCCAGGGGAAGAAAGCGCATGCGTAGAGGACCCTGAAAACATGACGACAAGCCGAAAATGTTTGACTGTGTGACTGCACTTTACTAAAAATCGATGCAGACAGGGCGACGTGAAACATTTACCACACAAAATGCAGAACTGGGGCCAGCAATACATGGACGTTGAGGAAACACCTCGTTGAACATCAAATATATTTACGGGCACATGAGTGTGCAATGTTTGATAATTGGAGCGCCACAGTTATAGCTACAGCACGCCTGCAGCCAGCATCGACATCAAGAACATCGAATCTACACCGTCGACAAGTTCCTGTGCAGCTTCAGGTAATTAGTGATCAATCTTTTCTAGTTAATGTTCTTGGATATTTTTAATGAAAACTGTAATAAATTTATATTGTGGTTAGAACATAAGAACAGCAGCTTGGGTGATGTTTTACAGTAGTTTGGTTTTTTTTTATTATTATTACTGTATTTTTTATATTGGTACAAACCAGGTATTACAGATTCAGAGCAAGGTATAGAAATGAAGTACCGTTGAGTATCTGTACCGAACACCAGGTACCCTTACCGGTACTGATATCTGTTCAGATGCGAAAGGTACCTAACCCTAAGACCAAGAGGTAATGGGTTTGAATCCTACCTCCAGCACTACCATTGAGGGGGTCCCTGAGCAAGACCCTTAATCCCAAAAAACTCCCTGAAATTAGTAAATTTCTTCCATAATTTACATTTTGATGCAGAAAAGTGATGCAGCACCCTTAGTGAAGATACTCTAACGTCCCCCTCACGCACCCACCCATCCATCTCTTTGAGGCATGTCAGTAATGCTTGGCTTTCGGAAACCTGCCAAACCAGAACGCTGACCAAGATGGCGGTCAGAGCGCATGGCAGATAGAAAAAAGACCACCGCTGGCCGGACCAGACACTTCATTAACTGATAAACATCTGGTGTGTGCTCCACTCCACCCCTCTCCATCTCCCTCCTCGTCATTATCTATCCGACTGCCGAAAAGCAACATATCAGTCAACAGAAGATGGAGAGAGGGAGGGAGGGAGGAAGAGAGGGACGGTAGAGGGGAATTAAAAAAAAAAAAAAAGCAATCCTCAAATCTGTCAGGATAATTGTGGGAGTGATAAGTCTCCCGTGGAGAAGCCATCAAACAGCAGCCGTCCTCCCCCCGGCGAGCGCGTCCTCAAAGCCAGGCCCCTCACCGCGGCCGCGTCCACACCGAAAGTCAATAACGTTAAGTCAATTAGCATCAAAAAAAGAGGGCGAGATAGAGAGAATAGGAGCAGGAGGATAAGCCTAATGACGTGAGCTGACGGTGGCGGGGACGACAGCAGTCCACGAACACGGTCATTAAAGATCCGACAAGGCATTCAAATGAAGGCTAAATTAGGATCTGTTGTGGTGTGGTTTTGAACTGGAAAATTAGGGCCGTGTCCGAGGTGGCAGTAATGATGGACGCCAGAAGATTCTGCACACTTTGCAGAGGGAATAAATAAGCGTTCTGAGGGTGTGAGGTCTGAAAAATAGCTACAAAAGCAAATACAAATGTAAAAGTTGGTATGACTTTGCTCCTAACCAACTTAATTTTGGTGCCAGTGTGGGAAGTAAACACATTTTGTTATTGTGGCTCTCAGCCAAAGCACCATTACTATGTATCAACATATTAAAGACTAGATTCCTAATATATTATGCTCACTCATTTATTAATTATTAATGATGGGTTTCTCCTCACATTGACATCTGAACAATGGACATTAGAAAAGATAGATAAGGGAATCTCTCCTCTATGTCTTACTTCTGTTATTAGATGATGAGAAACCCATCATTAATATTTAATAAATGAGTGAACATAATATAGTAGGCATCTATAGACACAGTAATGTATTCTTTTACTATTTATAGAAAGGCAAATTTCTTCCTTAATTAATTTTTTTAATAAACAAGATGAAGCACCTTTTGTGAAGTTTTTACGCACTTTTAGGTGGAATAAAGAACTGTGCTGAGGATCTGACAAAGAGCTCAAATGCTACAAAAAGCACAAAAAAACGACCTTTCATTCATTCGTAGGGTTCACAAATATTGGGCCTCATTCACCAATATTTTCTCAACGTTCCCATATCATACATTTTTTCAACAAGTTAAAATAGGTCTATGAGCTCCACTGAACATGTCTGAAGTAGTTTGCTGAAAGTTCCTCTCAGATTAGACATTTTCACCCGCTTTTTACTCCTCTATTTCAGTCCCTTTCAGAACAGGCTGTTTCTCATTAGTATTCCTAAATGCAAATGAGCCGCTGCTGCCCGCACACGTCCCTCAGTCCGGAATTGGGCTGTAGGCAGCATGGCGAGAGTTTACCTCACATGAAAATAATCCACATGGCTGCTGCTAACAGACCATCCATACAGCCATACATGTTCAACACAACACTCCGCCGCTAGACTTCTTCATTACGATTCCTACACTAGCGCTTGTGAGAAAACATGGCAGATCAGGAAGCGCTAGCAGTTCTACCTGGTGGGTGGAGGTTCTCAGACAGGAGGGTGGAGTTACTCAAATGTCCCCTACTGTGACGTAGAAGTAGAGGAGAAATCTAAACGGCTCTTTAAGCACACGATTTCTGACATTCGTAAATGAATACTAACACAACTGACCACTTAAATCAAACGTATAGTGTGTGTGGAGGCAGTACAGACCCAGATGGATGTCCAAAGAACAGAAAAAGTGTTTTCATAAAAAAAAAAAAAAAGTTTTCATAATGTGGCACCTTTAAGTTTTTACCATATATTTTTATCCCTAACTTTCAGACTTCCCTTTTTCAAGCTGTAATTTTACCCTTAAGTTAATAAGAGTAAGTAATCTACTTTTTACTCAATTACATTTTTCATAACGCCTTTGTTACAACAAGACTATTCTCTGGGGCAAAAGTCTGTATCAAGGAGAAAAATGCTCTGTTTAGAACATGTCTCTGTCTCTAGGTAGACACAGTGGAATCATAGGCACCTACATAACTCCCAAAGCTTCAACACAGTCTGCACTCTGAGCATTCTGATAAGCTGTATGTAGAATGAGAAAAGAAAACAACTAATTGTTAAATGTTAACGTATTATTCTGAATGTATGGTAGACAAGAACAGAATGAACTGTTTCATTAGAACATGAAAGGCAGCTGTTTTACTTGATTTAAAAATGGGGAGAATGTTGTTTTTGTTATTTATCACTGGTTTGTGTGCTTGAAATGTACCAAAATAAAATGTAATTTGTAACTGGAGTATCTTTAGCAACAACATACTTTCTACTCAAACAGGAATCATTACTTTTACTCAAGTCCTTTTTGAAAGAAGTAATTGTACATATTTTCAGTACTCTACCCACCACTGCTTATATAGCTGTAGTATTGAATAAAATCCAATAAGCTAATGTTTTGCACAGACATGCATGCAATAAAATGTGTGTGAGAGAGCTCTTCGACAGTTGTAGATTCTTACCCAGGAACAAATCTTAAATAAGAGAAGATTGGTGAATGCTAGAATCTTTGTGAAAACTGCGTAAGTGGGATTTAAGAACAGATTTATTCTTATGAACGGCTGGTGAATGAGGCCCATTAGGAGTAGCAAAGGAGTTTTTATCTTGAATTTTTATCTTGAAAACTTGAAATCACTGCCTTTTTGTTCACATTTCTGAGAAATCAATAGACACATAGTAATGCACGAGTTTATCGTTAATACCAAGGCATGTTCTCTGTGAAATTTCATCAGTAGCTCTTGCAAACTTTTATAAAACCTCTACACTTTAAGGTGAAATAAAGAAGTGCGCTGAGGATCTGACAAATAATATAAAAATGCATACAAAAATATTTAAATTGTTTAAAGGGTTTATTTGTCTCCAGTGGGAGGATTTTGAGCTTGAATCAGATTTATGTTGGCACCTCTATATGAGGAGTAAACGCTACCATTTAGTTATATTGCTGTCAGACAAAGCATGAAAGTACATTCCTCTTGTTTATGTCTTACTTCATGATGTCAATTTGATGAGAAAGCCATCTTTAATATTTAATTAAGGAGTGAGCACAATGGAGGAGGTATCAATAGACACCAAGTAATGCATCAATTTATTATTTATCGGGAGGTATGCTCTCTATAGAAATGTCTATTTGTATTTAAACAAGTTTTAGGGGGAATAAATAGGCGTGCAGAAGGAGGAAGATCAGAAAAATAGCTTAGATGCTTAAAACATAAAAATGTCAAATTAAAATATTTTCATAGAAAGTTTATAGGGTTTAATTGTAATGATGAGCTTTTAAAGTTGAGGTGAACTTTATATTGGCACCAGTTTGAAAGTAAATGCTCAAATTTTGTTCATATTTCACACTTTTAGGGATTTTATTAAAGCTCTTGCCCACTTTTAGGTTGAAAAATGACTCTGCTGCAGATCTAAAAAAAATATCTCAGATGGTATAAAAATGAATAAAATTTTCAAAATAAAAATCTTTATTTCAAAGTTCCCAGGGTTTATTTGTCTCTAATGAGGGGTTTTGAATTGGGAGACAACTTAATGTTGACACCAGGATATATTTTGTTTATACTGCCATCAGCCAGTGCAGCGCAGTACACTGCTTTTGTCCGTGTCTTACTTTATGTCCATTATTAGAACTCAATTTGATAAGAAACCCATCTTCAATATTTAATAAATGAGTGCATAATGCAGTAGGTTTCTATAGACACATGGTAATCCATCAATTTATTATTTATAGGAAGGCATGTTCTGTGTAGAAAATTGATCCTTATTTCAGTTTTTAATAAACACCTTTAGGAAGGCTTCTACACACTTTTAAGTGGAAAAAATGAATAGCTCAAATGATACAAAACGCTTAGATTTTTTATTTAAAAAGATCTTCAATTTTAATTTGTCTCTAACAAGAGGCTTTTGAACTCGGAATGAACTTTGCGTTGTCACCAGCATGAGAAGTAAACGCTGCCATTTTGTTCAGATTGCCAGCCTAGAGAGCGAGTGAAATCAAGCTATGCAGAAGGATTCCTCCTGGCATTAAAGATTAAATTTACAAGCCTCATCAGCCACTAACACAACGCTGCACCATCACGACATTTTCCTCTGAATAATGTAAAACCACAGGGCTGGCTAATTATCCCAGTGTGTTACTGTGCACGGACGTGCGAGAGCATTGCCGCAGTTTTGCGTTGGCAGTGTGGGTGCCTCGGCCCTAGTGTCCTGGGAGGGCTCTAAATTGCTGCGTGCGTGTGTGTGTGTGTCTAATGTTGGGTTACTGCAGCGCTGAGCTGGGAGACACTTTGGCCCTGATTACAGACTGCACCCTCTTCCCCCTTCCCTCCATGCTAAAAATGTACTGCGTAATAGCACATTAGCGCCCATTCAAGCCTAAAACAGCCTCTGCTTTGCATGACATTGAAAGAAATGATTTAATATTCACACAGAGTCAGTGAAGAACCCTGTAAAGAAGTTGGTTTAACCGCTGGGACAGTTTTCCACGTATTTAAACCAATAACGAGGGCGATTGTTGAAAAAATAGACGAATACTCCACGGGACAATTTCAAAGGGACGCTGTTTTCCGCAGCCAAAGAAATGTGATTGTTTAAGAATGATCTGCATTAAAGAGTCTGTGAGGCTGTGCTGTAAAATTGAAAACTAAATGTAATTTATGTAGGTATAGGCTTCCTGCAGATGTAGCACACACACTCGCTCCATAGATAATTTGGCACGTGCTGCAGGTTAAGTGGATCAATAATGGATTATATTAAAAGCTGCACTTAACCTTCTTTTTTTTAACTGTTTAAAATGCTGCTGCGCTACCTGAGCTCTGAATGGAGGAAACTCATAATGTATGTCATTATGACGGAGCAAAACAAAGAGGATAAATATCCCTGATCACACTATATTTACTGTGTCCTCCTTTTGTGTTGTGACACTCCTCCTTTTTGATAACTGGTTTCCTCGCATCAGTAGGAACCCAATTTTTTTGCACTCACTAGTGGGAGCGTATGCCATCACAGATACCGCAAAGATTAGAATCTCTCCTGCAAGCAGTTTGCCAGTGAATAAGATTCAGCAAAACGACCTGTGAAATCCTCTGCGCTGGAAGCGCAGGCACAAACATGGCACGTTCGGAAATGACATTCGACAGAGCAGCTTAATCTCTAGTGGCTCCATACAGTTTTTGCAAACTTATTTCGACGGCACACAAAATCTCGGCAGCGAGGGCAGGGAAGGGGATAAAAAAAGGCAAGAGGAAAGAGTTATGTTTAGAGAAATACAAACCAAATGTTTTATTGTTGTAACCTCTGTAGACTCCTCATAAAAATAGTGTAGCTCAAAATAAGGACAAAAGGAGAAAAAAAAAATCACTGTTTGAACGATCACCGTAGAGGACAGGCCGGAAATCACACATTCATTTGAATCTCCTTCTTGACAAAGGAAAAAACAATGTAAGCAGTCATGTTAATGTTAACTTGCAGTAAACCGTCGTATCATGGCAACTATCTCTGCACTGTTGCAAATGAACATCCTGTTGAGCCCTTGCACTACTAATCTTAGGCAACTGTTGTATTGTAATTCACTATATTTTAGCCCTAAAAGTCACTCGAGCCTTTAATAAAAAGCATTTGGGTATCGTAAAAGAATCAGGAAAGCAACCAATATCAGGGAAGGAAACGGACAGAGCTCCGGGGGTGTGGGGCTCACTGTGGATTAATTTATCAAAGCCAAAATGGACGTTAAGGATAAAGAGAAAAACCCGATTAGCTCCCTGCCTCTCACTGAGACGCAGGGGCCCGATAAAAAGCAGGTTGACTATTTGGCAATAATGGAGTTAAACACTCGCCGCAAAATAGCACATTAGACCAAAAACGTTTGGCTCAGAGCCACTAAAGAGGCAGACTGTGATGATCTGCCTCAGTACAGACTATTCTGCAGTTGATGTCTTTTGATGTCTCATTTTAACCCAAACTCTTTTATTGCATGTTTAACATTTGGCACATTACAAATTGTTGGTGCTTTTACAAGATAAACCTGTAAAGATTCTTTTGGGGACCATTATGTAGAAAGCTTACTGAGTCCTAACTAGCATCTCTAAAAACCACAGAGTGCCTTTTTTGAAAACAAGTCTGTCCTCATCTGCATTGTCATGTCAGTATCTTCACACATTTCCATCTTAAATAGAAGTTACAAGTTAGAAAATATTTTAAATTCCTTTTTTTTTTCGTTTTTATATAATCTGCTTCTCTTACCATCCCATAGTGGATTAATTTATATATTTATATTCATATATTTATATATAAGCATGTACAAGAAAAACAGTCTCATTTTTGCACTGTGTACAAAAGTAATTGCTGTCTTTTCTTTGTGCATTCTATTGCATGTTTTCATGAAGAACAAACAGAAAAGGGGTGTGGGAGGAAAAGGAGAAGGAGGAGGAGAAGGTTATGGGAATGTTAGATCTGGGTTTCCTGTACCTTCTCCTTGGTGTGAGTTTTAATCAGGTAGGGTTCAGGGATGGTGCTGATGGTGGTGGGCCGAGGGCGGTGCAGAGAGTTGCCAATGTTGTTCTCTGTCCAGGGAGCAGAGTGTGCTGGTTTGTAGGTGCTGTAGCTGGGTTTGTAGGTACTGTTACGATCTCTCAGGCCTGGCAACGTCATTCCACCCTCCCCTGGTATACTCGGGCCTGATGTGGTGGGAGGGACGTCCTCCTCCATCTGAATAATCTCTATAGTCCTGGTAGCGGCCACCGTGCTCCTCTGCTGGTGCCGCTTGCGCAGCTTGTAGAAGGCGATCAGCATGACCGCGGCGAGCAGCGTGACGGCCACAAAACAGCCGATAACGATCTTTGTTGTCTTCATCACTTCATCTAAGCTGGCGCGGGGACCCACCGTTCCTTGGACGGTCGGCACGCTGACTTGTCGGGGCGTCTGGAGCAGCACTGTGGGCGTGGAGATGAAAACGGGCTGGAAGACGGACGGCGAGGCCGTGACCGTCTTCGGCTTGACCACTTCCTCCGATGTGGGCTCCACCACCTCCACGGTCACTGTGGTGAAGTAGCTCAGGTGCTCGGAGGTGTTGAGCTCGGCCGCGCTCACGTTCAGGTAGGCCGAGGCGTTGGAGTTTCCGGCCATGTTTGTCACCATGCAGGTGTACACGCCCGTGTCAGACGGCAGCACGTAGGAGAAGTTAAGGGTTCCGTCGTTGAGAACATATATCCGTGGGTGATTGGAGCCATGGGTCAGGACCGTGCCGTTGGGCAAGAGCCATCGCACGGATGACATGGGGGCCGTGCGGCACTTTAACTCAGCTACTCGCTCAGCGGAGATGTTAAGGTCCCGCGGGGCATCCAGAATGAACGGAGCGGAGCACTGGAAGGTCGTCTGGTCCACTTCCACCAGGTAGCGCCCTCGCAAATGGGCAGGAGTGTGGCAGCGGCCACAGCAGGTGGAGTTGGTTGGGATGTACTCTCTCAGCCACCAGGCCAGCCACACCACATCACAGTCGCACCGCCATGGGTTGTGGTGCAAGTGCAGCTCTACCAGGTAACTCAAGGGCGCAAAAAGGTCGTGGGGCAAGGAGCTAAGGTTATTATGGGCCAGGTTGAGCTCAACCAAAGCCGTGACATCATCAAAAGCATTTCTCTCCATGGTGGTGATCCGGGAGTTCATAATCCAGAGCTTTTTGAGAGATTTTAACCCCCTGAAGGATCCGGGTTTGATCTCGGGAAAGTAGTTCTCAGAAATCTCTAGTTCCTCCAGCCCCACCAATGGGGAGAGGACAGGCATCTCCCGCAGATTACACATTCCAAGGTTTAAGTATTTCAAGTTGTATAATCCCTCGAAAGCGCCCTCGGAAATATACTCCAACTTCTTCAATTCTCCCAAATCCAGACGCATGAGAGAGGGGACGCGGTTGAATGCATAAGACGGTATGCTTTCAATAGGGTTGTTCCTGAGCCATAACTCCCGCAGCTTAGACAAGTATTCAAAAGCGCCGCTCGGAATTACAGTCAACCGGTTGTCAAAGAGCTCCAGGGTGTTGAGATTGGTAAGGCCATTGAAGGCCCCCACCTCAATCTGCCGGATGGAGTTCCTGCCAAGCTGCAGCACCTCCAGGTGGTGGAGGTGCCGAAAGGTGTCAGCCTGGATTACCTCAATGCTGTTCTCCATGAGGTTTAGGTGACGCGTGTTGGCCGGGATGCCAGGGGGCACTCGGACCAGGCCGCGCCTGGTACACACCACCTTGCTGAACTGGTTACTGCAAGAGCAGACGGCGGGGCAGTTCTGCGGGCCAGTGGGGGCGGCGCATACACTCCACGCTCGCACCATGAGGTAGACTGCACAGAGCAGGGCTGCGTTCCAGGCACGGTGCACAGTTACCTGCCACAAGAGACTCATGATGTGGCGCGTTCATTATTCAACATCGTGTGGGGATTCGGCTCAGGAACGGCAAACACTGGCCCTACCCTGGTTTAAGCAAGACTCTGCTTCTGTTCTCCATTGACAGTGCAGGACGGTGCTGTGTTAAAGAGACGGACAGAGTGAGGGGAGAATGGGGAGGGGGATGAGAGAGTGCAAACGATTGCAGCAGAACATGGAATAAAATCAGTGGGAGAAACAAGTTTGAAACACTCACCTCATTAGTTCCGAGTTCTCCTCCGAATATCCCTTCCTTGAATTCGTGCGAGCCCGACTGCGCTCAGCAAGATCTCTGCGGCATTTGAAAGTACATCTTTTAGGAAAGTGTTTTAAGAGAGAGGAAAAAACTGGACAGGGAAAACTGTTGTGACAAAATGGCTCCTTTGAATTCCAGAAGAAAGCAGCGTTTAGAGAAATTGCTTTAAGAGGTAAGGCCCAGTGAGCTAAGCAGGTGCACGGATCCAGTCAGATTGGGAAAAGATCTCCTCTCAGCTCCCCCATTGATTGTCCTTGGAAGCCGAGGCTGAATACCGCTGAACATTTTTCACGAGACTCCATTGCCAAACTGCAAGCACATTAAGCCGTTGTGAGTGGGGAGCAAAAAAGGAAACAAAAAAGAAAAGGACCAGAGCAGGAATATGAAAAAATCTCAAGTCTTTTTTTATTTTTAAAAAAAAATGTTCTCTCTGTTAAAGACTAACCCGCGTCTCAGTGTGCCGTTGTCCGCCTCCCCCTCCCCGTCACTTGTCCAGTTGATTAGCGGCGCACTGACGAATGCAAAAAAGGCTAACGGACGCACACTGCGGTCATTCCCTCTTGCTTTTTTAACTCGCCGTGCTCTCCCGCTCGTCGCCGTAGCAGCTGCAGACTGCCGCGTGCACACTTTGCAATAATCCGTCAATTTCTCCGGAGGGGGGCTCGGGGGTGGTGGTGGTGGTGGTGAGGGAGCTGGAGCAGGAAAGGGGGAGGAAGGGAAGAGTGGGGGGGGGCAGCAGCAGCAAGCGCAGCAGTGAAGCTCTCTCTAGCGATCGTCCGTTCCAGCTCCCTCTCTCTCTCTCTCCCTCTCTTATTTTCTTACTCCCTCTTTGCTCTTCTCTTTCTTTCCCCCCTTGTTTTTGTTTCCACCGTCAGAAAAGAAGGACTTGATCTCACCGTGGGATACGCTGTCAGTTTCTAAGAGACACGCGTTTTGAAGAGTGTTCCGTAGTTTGTCCCTCCGGTGCAGATCTTGCGGTATTCCTTTATTCCCAGTCTTGAGGTAGTAAGTTGTGGCACTTCTCCCGCTCTGCCCACGAGTCCGGCGGAGGGTCTGCGGTGAGAGCTGTACGGGCAGGCAGGCAGGCAGGAGAAGAGAGAGCAGGAGTGAGGGAGAAAGAGAGAGAGAGAGAGACACACACATACACACACATGCACCCAGAGGAGAAGTCTGTCCACAGCGACAGCGACGGCGGCAGCGGCAAGCGGTCCTCACCCCCTCCGCGACGTTTTGGGCTCCTTTCCCTCTTTTTTTTTTCTCCTCTTTATGTGACGGGGTTGCAGGCAGCCGAGCCGCTCTGCTCTATCTCCTCCCTTTGTCCTTCAGTGCAAACGTGAATGTACTGCTGACGCATCCCGCTCAGAGCAGTGCATCGGTTTGATGCAGTGTTCCTGTGTATTAACACATCCACCCCCCCTCCTCTCTTTCTTCAGCGTTCTCTCTCTCTCTCTCTCTCCCTCACGTGCACTCTCTCCAACTCTGCCTCACTTACTCTTCTCAGCCCGAGTCCCTGTAGTTTTTATTTCGTACCATTTTTGTTATTGTCCTTTTTTCATTACGTTGTTTTCTCACTAATTCTCTCTCTCTCTCTCTCTCTCGCTCTCTCTCATACATACACCCTCGTTCTCTTTCCGTACTAAGCTCTAGTGGGAATGGCTTGACTAAGATGAAACAACAGTCCTCCTCTACCTCACCAAAAAGGGGGTTGTGACCGTCAGCAATTTGTCACTTGCACCCTCTTTGCTAATACACCAAATAAGAACTAGTTCACAGCAATGTGCCTATTAACATAATCTAACTGACACTCAACATTAACTATACATTCATTTAAAATGAGATCGAGGAAGGATGTATTTTAAGGATCATGTGCTAAATTTTGCATTTCATTATGCTCGTACACACACACACACACATACACACACACATACGTCTCTGGGGAGACACAGATTGCAAGGCAAAATTGCCAGAGTGACATCATGAGTGCTGACTGTGCTGCTGTCAGTTGGTTGCTCGTAAGCAATGGCCACGATGAAAAGACGTGAAGCGCAGCTAAACCTGAAGGACCATTGTGGCTTAAGGGGCTTCAAGAGGCGTTTAGGAATCATAATTAATTACTTGAAGGTGGGATGCAGAAAGAGAGATGGTGAGAGGGAGGTGAAAGTAGTCAATGTGGGAGAAGATTCATCCCCTAGTATTAAATGCCGTTTGAATGCACAGGTGGTGGGTCCGAGTTCTTTAGTTCTTTGTTCTTTCCCACAGTAAAGTTAATGTCTTTACTGCAAGGCAAGAAAGCAAACATAAACAAACTGTGCAATATTTTGTCACCGCAAATGTCCCTGAAGGTTTTTTACAACTTTTTCTTTAATATATCTGCCAGTAAATGACCTTTAACTAAACTGTTATAACACACTGCGTATGTGTGTCGTCTTTAGACATAAAAGTGAGAAAGAAACTTGAATCAGAATCAGGTTTATTTGCTGTTTAGGTTTAAAAACGTACAAGGACTTTGCTTCTGGCCATTAGTCTCTCTAGTACTCTAGACAGTATAGATTCAGTGATGAAATCAACATATGAAACACAATGAGCACTATACAGTTGATAATATACAAGACAATAGACATATACACACTGAACTCCATTCATAATATTCAACATTCTACAAAATAAGTTCCAAATACACTCTAACAAATTAATTTACCCAAAATGTGATTTAGGAACATTCTATTTTCTGTTCTGCCTCAATATATATTGCCTCTGTATTCTATGATGAGGTTTTTGGACAGAACCGGAATGGCCTACTGTCTCTCCTTCAGATGTGGTGTGGGCAGCAGTGCAATATATAAGACAATACACTAAGTATGATACAATATACAATAAGATAATATACAACACAGAAAATACAATACAATATTCAAGCAATGCACAGGTTATGTCAAGTCAAAGTAAACTTTACTGTCATCTCTGCTACATGCTGTATAAGTATACAGAGAGACGAGACGACATGGCTCCAGTTTTAACAGTGTAAAGAACAAATAAAACATAGAATAGGCAATATAGAAATAGAATATTAAAAAAACCCTTTTAACTAGAAGTGGAAAGAGAGACAATTAGGATGCGGTATTCAGCCTACAATTATGGTCTTGGAGTTCTCTTTTACACTGAATGTGCATTAGGTCAGGAGCAGTTTCAAGATGAAAAATTCTACACAGTCTATGAAATAAACTAGTATCTTTTATACAGTCTGATTAACATTCAAGTCGGATCTAGTAAGTGTAGATATTGTAACAGCAGAGGACAACTAGAGTCTGTGCAGGTGCGCTCATTTTTAAGAGAAAGTGAGTGATCGCTAGAGCGTCACAATATATTTGTGTCAATATAATATAATACAATATAATATAATACAATATAATTGTTTCAGCATCGACAACTTTTCGCAGCTTTGATGGGAAATTAGTAAGCAATTAGTGGTTAGTAGTTGTGCAGATATATAGCAGCAGTGCAAAATTGTGCAAATATTGTAGCAGCAATCAAGAAAAGAGGATTACAATTTTGATTGGCATTAAATGTAGATCAGCAGCAGTTTGAAGTGACAGTACTGTAAACATACACATTACTCTTGTCTTTCAGTGCAACATGAATTAGATTGTCCATGTAGCAGTTTGTGCGTCACAAAGACAGTGATGTGTAAAGTGCCAAGGTTTCTATGGTGACTGTATGGCCTTCTATCACCATCCATAATTTCCTATTTTCTACCCAAAACGACTTGATGAAAACTTCTTAAATGCAGAATAGCTATTTCATTTCCGGGAATATTCTATCGGGAATATTCTATAGCTTTCTGCCTCAATTATATATTGCTTCTGCATGGCATGACGAAGGTTTTGGACAGGGCTGGACTGGCCTGCTGTCTCTCTGTCAGATGTGGTGTGGGCAGCAGTGCATGGTGACATTACCCAGGGGAAACCAGGCTCTCTCAGGGGCCGCGAAACACCTCAGGAGCCCAGCTGAGTCCAGCCGTGTCCACCGCTGCTCACGTCACCACGCATGACCATGCTGCTGACAACACACTCAACGCGCTACTGTCATGCCAAGCTCACATGCAGTGTTTCTTATGATTGAAGTTACTTATCATTAAAAGTGTCAGGGCTACAGCCAAGATCCTGTTAATATCGTAGTTACACTACAAGCTACGGAGGAAAAAGTAACTACCTATGTTAAATATGTTTCACCAATATAGATTCTAGCTTCCCTCTAGGCCAAGGTGGATTGCATTGTCTGGCTACATTTTGCAGCTGCCTAGTGCACTGTGTGGGTGCAGTGGCCTGTCAGATGCCACTTCTGTGAATTCAACAACCAATCAGAAGCAGTTGAAAACACATGTTTGTAAACAGAGAAAAATATTATTATTCATTGGTAATGATCTAGGACTGTATAGCATTTACTCATAATATACACATTTAGAGGTGCAGTTCATAGTATAAATGTATATTTCAGGACAAATCTTTGTTAATTCTAATTCATTTAATTATCTTCAATGTCATAATCTATATTTCATCTTGTAAATTAGCTAGCTCCTCTACTAAACTGGCCTTTTTTGAGATTGTTACGGCCTAAAATACCTGATTTTGCGGCATCTTTTCTAAAATATTGCAATAAAAGTTGCAGTGTTTTTAGGTGTTTTGTTGCAATAAAGTTGCGGGACCAAGTAAAAGTTGTGGGAAAAAAAAACATTTTGTTACCCTTTATAATGATTTTTTAACAATTAATTAAAATGAAGGGAATAAAACCTATATTAGTTTTGTTAACCATTAATCATTTAGTTATTTTTGAGGGTAAATCTTTATCAAACATGATTCCTGCGTCTCCTAAATGTAACAAGGAAGTGAGTTGGTGCTTTTAATTGTAGTAGCCAATTTACAGTAAAAGCTTTTCAATCTACACATAATCCTTCCATCTTGTCACTGTTTGGAGTGCCTGGTTTTGCCTTTTTGCTTATTAAGGAAGTGAGTTTGCTGACATATGGCTCAGTGTTTTATGGGAAACAACAATAATTGGTCAAAAATTGCGGAAAAGTTGCGGTAATTGGTCAAAATTGCAAGGTCAGGAAGAATTTGCGGGGATTGGCTGAATTTGTGTTAATAGTTGCGATCGCAACATCACGAAATCCTGGACGGTCTGACTAAAACAGTAGCTTGTAGCCTTTTGCCAAGCTACATCATTATTTATTTTTTTAAAAAGTACTTAGATACTTCTAAATCTACAACATTTTAAGATTAGTTTCGCTACTGGTAAGTTAGTAGCGTCGCTGCTTGTAGTCAGCTACTCCCCAACACTGATTACATGCTTTATTGTGGTGTGACTGTGATCCTGCAGAAACCTCAGCAGTTTTCTCACAGCTCTGCACTAATGCTGCAGGGAGCGTTTCCCCCGTGTAACGGCTGAATTTCTCTGTGATTCTAGCCTACTAATCTTCCCCTGTCTCCCGCCCTTTGCTCAAATAATAATTGCTTTGTGGTGAGCTTACTGGTGTAAAATGACTGGCATTACATCATCCAGGTTGTGACACTTTGATGGTGCTAGTGACTCCCTGATGGCCATGCCACAGAGCAGCGAGGAGACTGAAATATGACTGAAAAAGTATAGCATGTACGTTTCTATAGGGCTACCCTAACTGGGCAACATAGTTAATGATGTTGATCATGAAATGTGTGATTTTTTAAATTTTGATATCTCAAATAATTGTAACAAATATTATCTCTTCGTTATAATACATACGTAACATGCAGCAAGAATGATGACCCTTCTTTACTTGGGGGACGGGGGGGAGGGAAAGGCCCTGCACTATATTAATCCAGCGCTGCTCCCGTTAACACCACAGTTTTCAAAAAAAGTGATGGTGGCTCCATCTCTGCCACTGACCGTTTCCACAGACCCAAGGCTTCAAAAGCAGGGGAGTACATCAAATGATGAGAAAACAAGACAGTGTTTGGTCACTGTGCAAAGTTTCAATGGCCCCAGCAGCAGCGGCACTACAAACTCCACACAGAAAGGCCCTTAGGCCGACCCCAGGATCAAACCTAGGACCATACCGCTGTGAGGCGGCAGCTCTAGCCACCGTGCCACCGTGCCTAAACCTAAATTCAATCTTTTTATTTGCACAGTCTTTAGGATTGTTATACTTGCAAGAGTATGTATGGGGCAAATCTTGAATCTTACTACCAGCATTTCTCCACACACAACAATTCACTGCGTCGTAGGCTCGGTGTTCCTAGGCTTCTCACAGTGGTAGCCTACATTTTTATATTTACTCAGGAATTTCTGAAGGCTGTGTTTTTCTTGTATTTTCTCTGCGTTTCTGACTGGACCATGAGCTGGCCCACTCGGAGGTTGCTTCTGGGCTGAATTTGAATGGGTCAGGTTTACTCCAAAACACTAAACCACCTGCGTATCCATCTTTGCTATTGAAAATGCCCTTTGCTCTCTTTCTTCTAGCCTGCTAGCTGGGCTTGATGGAAAACCCCAGGGGCTTCAGCCCTCCAGAAGTGTTGCTTTCTCCTTACACACAGTTGACAAGAGCGAATGTGGCTTTGGGTGTGGCATTGGGCTACCAATTGTGTGTTAGCGAGCTAACGCAGGAGCCGTGGAGCGTTCGGCGGGAGTCGAGGAGGCTCCGTTTATTAAGGAGCCGTATAAATTAGCCCGGCTTGGCTGCAAGGCGATTTGGGTTTGGCCCTTCCATTTAACGGCCCAGCAGTGGAGGTAATTGATATCCGCGGTGCCGACTCCAGTGCTAATGTCATAATAGAGGTCATATTTGTGGAAAGGTCAGCGGGCGCATTTAGGATGCGGAGTCTCCTGGCAGATTTGCTCTGCTTCACGGCTAGCCGCTCAGCTAACAGCCAGCCTGACAAAGCTGCAGTGGAAATGCTAAGCTACCCCTATGAATAAGAGTGTATTCAAGCACACGCCAAGCACGTACCTGGAAGATAAACCCGAACTTAGATTTGTTTTAATGTAATTTACAGGCATCCCAACCTGCAAAAACTCATTTCAGGGAGGTCCCGTCTAACCTAACACGCCCACGCTTATTTTGCTAAGTAAAGCAATCAGGATGCCCTTTGTCTAGCACGGGCTGCATGAATGCAGTGATCCACACATACGCACGTTCTCTCACTCTCTCATTCCGTCATGTGCACACGCTACTGTCTCGCGTGCAGGCTCTTGTTTGCTTGCTCTAGTTTCTGGGATATTTTATTCAATTTGTGGGCATCAGGGAGCCGCTATCAATATGCGGGAGACTCCCGGAACTTCCGGGAGACTTGGGATGTCTGAATTTAAATTAACTTTCGTATCAGGAAATACTGTGTGTAGTTAATGTGGCACTATAAGGCACAAAGATCTATACTGACACAATAAAGCCAGCATCATTCCCAGCAGCCAGCGAACTCGCTGAAACTATTGAAGTGTTTTTTGCATAATGAACAGAACTTGAGTGAGGAACGTTCTGTGCTGATTTTGAGGAAATAGCCGTTTTTCCTGGTTTTTGTGTATTGTAATACTTTAGTGGTCCATGGAAGTGTGTGTGTGTGTGTGTGTGTGAGCGCCTCATCCGGTTTGGTGACCTGGTTTGCGGGTGGCGCGCGAGCGAGTGAGTGAACACACCTCGGGGGGGACGCGATGAAGAGCGGAGAGCTGGGAGATGGAGGACAGTGCCAGGGTGAAACGGGCTCGTGTCGATAAGCACACGTTACGCTGCCCCACATCGCTGAGTCCTCCGGCTGCGCAGATTGAATTTGTGGCACCCCGTGACCCATTTTCGGGGCGGCTGTGTTTAGCGGTCACTGTGAAGGGTGTTAGTGAGGCACAGCAGGCTGCAGGGAGGGGGTGGGGGACGGAGTTGGGGAGGAGGGCTGGGGGAGTACAGTGACGCCATGGCACAGTCAGAGCGCTGCCAGTCCAAATTTCACTCACAGCACTTGCTGGCGCTTGGTGCTACTGTTACTGCAAACACATAGTTCATTACCGGGATAGCGCGCCGAGTGGCAGTCGTAAGGTGTGTGCGACGTTACGATAGAGGAGACGTGATTCTAGATTTTTATGTTTATATAAAAATAAAGATAGTTATAGAAGTGTAACATGCTGATTCCATCCTAAAACTCACTTACACAATGTAAAGTATACCTGGAAGATAAACATGAACTTACAAACATAGTTTAAAAATAAAGTGATAGTTATAATAGTTCATTTATAGCATAGTTCACAGTTGCAGAATTTGCAGTACTAAATAAGACTTAGACATGACCTACACAAAGTTTACTACTCTTCAGTGTTGGGCAACTTCCAAATGGTAACTTTTCAAGCTACAAGTTAAAAAGGATTAGAAGTAGCTACCGCTAACTACATCAAAACTAATTGAAATAGAAGTTAACAGACTAAGTTATGTTACAAAAAACGAAATTGAAAATTAGGAAATATAAAGAGAATACTGTATGCAGAATGAGTGATTATTTATCAATGTAAACACAGCACACAGTGCACTACAACGAAATTGTGCTTCAACTGCGTTGTGCCACAGCTTTTTTGGCAGTGCTTAGGGACAGTACCTTGCTCATGAGTACCTCAGCGGTACCTTTCAGGGGTCAACTCCCTAACCGTTACACTACTAACTGCCCTCAACTGTGTACTCTGTAGCAGTAAGTTTTCTCTCAGTTAAACGTATGTATATACAGTACTGTGCAGAAGTTTTAGGCAGGTGTGAAAAAATGCTGTAAACAAAGAATGCTTTCAGAAATATAAATAATGATTGTTTATTTTTATCAATTTACAAAATGCAAAGTGAGCGAACAAAAGAAAAATCTAAATCAAATCAATATTTGGTGTTACTACCTTTTGCCTTCAAACCAGCATCAATTCTTATAGGTACACTTGCACAAAGTCAGGGATTCTGTAGGATTATAGTCATTATATTATTTTATAGGATTATAGTCATTATATTATTTTGTAGGATTATAGGATTATAGATCTGTGGTTAGTTCTCCAAGATGTTTGGAACAACCTACCAGCCGAGTTCCTTCAAAAACTGGGTGGTCACACCAAATATTGATTTGATTTAGATTTCTCTTTTGTTCATTCACTGCATTTTGTTGATTGATGAAAATAAATGATTAACACTTCCATTTCTGAAAGCATTCTTTGTTTACAGCATTTTTTCACACCTGCCTAAAACTTTTGCACAGTATTGTATGTTTTCCTTAAGTATACAGGGCTTTTACTAACAAGCGCTCAGAAAAGTGAGTATATCAGTCGAATACTTCAGCTTAAGAATACTTGCTTTGTACTTATTTCACCTGTATCATATTTTTTGATGTAGTACACTGTATTAAACTCTGAGTATGTGCTAAGGACAGGGCCGGATTATAAAGTCACAAGACCCTGGACACAAATGTTGGATGGACAGCAGTGCTTGGGGACAGTGCTTGGGGATAGTACATGCGTACTTCAATGGTACCTTTCCCGGTCCAGGACCTCTGATCACAGGGCCAACTCCCTAACGGTTACATTATTAACTGCCCCCCTACTACTAATACTGTATTCTTACTATCAAGTTACAGTTACAGTAACTGTAAATGTACATATTATGGGATAGCTGTGTATGGTCATTGAAGCTACTGAAGTGTCTGTCTATTTGTTGTATAATAAAGAGGTTCCCAACCACCGGGTCTGTGCATTAGTTTGTGCCAGACCACACAAAAAGAATAAAATTTGTTTCTAAAAACATTTGTCATTTTTATTGATTAGCGCAGTCCGTAGGGTGTTTTATTTTGAAAAACACTTCCATCTGTTGCTCATAGGTGACGCTGAGGCAACTCACTTGGTGAATAGTTTAAATATTATGGGCTTGATTGTGTTTTGTTACATGTTTCACCCACTGCCGCCCCCGGTACCCAAAAGAAATGTCTGTAATAAAATTGGTTCGTGTCAAAAAGTTTGGGGACCACAGGTATAATAGACATTGGTAAAGAGAAGAAGGGCTTGGGGAGTAGCTAGCTAATAGCAGGGGTGCTGCAAAACTTGCTTTTTTCAGTAGCTTAGCAGTAGTTAAGCTACTTTTAAAATGCTGTAGCTTTAAAATTACCCAAAGACTTTTTTACAGATAGCAGTGTGGCATGGCAAAACACGAGAAAAAAATCTCTACAAAGATATACATTTTCAACTACTCGATGTTTCTGTAGAAGTGGCATCTGATAGGCTAACGTGCTGACTTGCTGTTCTGTCATTGCATCACACCCCGCTCTCGACAGCTGAAAGATTGGCGGAGTTGGAGGATATAGTGTGGAGCCGTAAAATAGCTTGGATGTAGCTAGTCCTATCTGAGTCAGATCGAATGAATTCATTTGTGGCAGCTGGTGGTGTAACGGTTGGGCATTCACCGGTTCGAATCCCAGACCGGTAAAGTGACCACTGAGGTACTCATGAGCAAGGTACCGTCCCCAAGTACTGCCCACTGCTCCTTCATGGATGGGTCAGATGTAAAGGTCATATTTGTTGTGGTGCACTGTGTGCTGTGGTGTGTTCACAGTGACAAATAATCACTCACTTTCATAGTTACCTTTTCTCTGTAGCTTGTAATGTAGCTACCTGCTTTATAAAAACAGTAAACTGTAGCCTAGCTGCTTTAAATCACAAGCTTGAAATGTTACCGTTTAAAAGTATTTTCCCCAACTCTGGATGAGAGACTGATGAAGGGAGAGAGTTTTCTCGTGGTGTTTTCTCTACGTTTAGCATGGCACGTTCGTGGAACGCTTCTCTTGGGCGTTTAGGCGTTGTGTGAGATCGATGCGGTGCTGTAATGATGGCGCTCTGGTTTTGTTATATTATCTCCTGCTCCTCGATTATAATAGCAGTGCTTTTATTGTCTCTTTTTTGATTTAGGGTTTGATTTATTAGCTGTCTGCTCCTGCTCACCCCCCATCGACCCTCATCATCAGCACTTGTGTAGAGATGTGGAAGCTGCCTCGCGCCTCGGCCCTTCTCTCTCTTTTGCCCTTTGGTCAACCCTGTCTCTTTCATAACGAGTTGCAGAGGTATGTGATCCGGAATGAAACAATGAGAGCATCCCCGACTCCCATGGGAATACAAATCAGGGTCTTTTACTGGAATAACGTCTGAGTTATTAAATGTTAAAAAGCAGATTTAACAGGGCTCTAAATGCTTTAGAAAGGCAGTAATAGAGTAATAAAAAAGCCATGCTGAATTTGTGCGTGTGTATTATTTAATCACATATGAGCTTTATCGAAATAAAAGCCACGCTGTTATTTCCTACCGACGTCTGCGAGCTGGGTATCAGCGAGAAGCGCTAGTGCTTCATCTTGTTTTTGTTTTGGTCTCTGAGTACTGAACCCTGGCTAATCATATTTGTGATTCTGATTTCCTCCGTGATTGATTTCACATGTCTGAATTAATGATCATTTCCTGTTTTCCTGTTTGATTAATCCCGTGTTTGTGGAAGAGCTCCGCTTGTTTCTCGTTGTTTATAGGCTAATGACCTTAATTATTTTTTCGAGACCTCTTTTGGCTTCTGGCCATCTAGTTCAGGGGGGGATTTAGGCTTTCGCGAGACAGAGAAGATATACAGCGCCTAATATAGGCTGCGGCTTTGCCCTTATAGTAATTAACCCCCAGAGCTTCTAAAAGAGATGTATGACACGTCTGAGGTCAGGGGAACTGATGCATCGATCACATGTGCTCAACGCTGACGTTCTGCAAATAACAACACGGTTGCACCACTGGTTGAGACAAGTCTTGAGCAGCCTTAGGTTTCAGGTGTTTTTCATTGTGGTTAGAAATGCCACCTCAAAATTTCAGTTTTTTTATGACAGCTTTCTCAAAATGCCGAACTGTGATCTCATAATTATGATTTAATAACTAGTGTTGGGGTAAGGGTCTCGAGACCAGTTTTTAAACGTCTCGGTCTTGTCATGGACTCGGACAAAGAGGACCTGGGATTTTATTACGAGAGCAGCTGAGACCACAACTATGTCGGCCTCAAAGAGTTAATATTACTATTAACTCTTTGAGACCGACGCTGACATTTTGCGTTGTTAATTAATTAGTGTTTTGAAAACTCAGAATTCCTTTAACTTATAGAAGCATACATGTACCATCAGAATTACAACACTTTGAACTTAGCGGACATTTTATTCATTCCTCTGTACGTGAAGTTTTTTCAAAATAATTCTGAAGTAATTGCGTGAAAATGTCTTAATTACATTATTCGCTTAAACACCTACATTAAAGACTCGCGTTAGCGTGCGTGACTCTAATATGGAATGCCATCATGCGCAAAAATGTAGTTCTCTTCCAGAAATGCCAAGAGCTCATTTTGTAGGCCAAAATTAGTCCAAATCGGCTCAAGATTACCCAAAACTTCAGCATTTCTTCATTTTTGGTCTTGGTCTTGTCTCTGTCTCAACACATTCTGCTCTTGGTCTGATCTCGGTCTCGGTTTGGGTGGTCTTGATCCCGATTCTATTATCATTCATTCATTTTCCAAACTGCTGTAATCCCAACCGGAGCCTATCCCGGTAACTTTCGGGCACAAGGCGGGGACCAGCCTTGGGCAAGCGCCAACACACCGCAGGGTACACACACTCATGCAATCACACACTCATGCAATCACACTCACATTCACACCTTGTGGGGCCAATTTAGAGTCGCCAATTAACCTACAACACATGCCTTTGGACCGTGGGAGGAAACCGGAGCACCCGGAGGAAAGCCACGCAAACACGGGGAGAGCATGCAAACTCCACACAGAAAGGCCCTACGGCCGTCCCCGGGGTTGGAACCAGGACCTTCTCGCTGTGAGGCGGCAGCTCTAACCACTGCGCCACCGTGCCGCCCCAACTCTATTAATAACTCACAATTTCAGCTTGCGATCTCCTAGTTATGACTTGCAATCTTAAAATTTAGATTTTTGTTCTCATAATTATGACCAATTATAACGTCATTTTGGGCTGCAATGGTGTAGAAAAACATGCACTCATTTCTGCTCATTTGCTGATTAATTATGACTTTCTCCAAATTTCCGCTTTTGATCTGATAATTATGGCCAATCTAAATTAATGCACTATATTATAATAATCCCATTTTCAGTGAAATTTTAATTGTATTCGCATTCGATAACTGGGAATGTAATGCTTTATATGCATTCCTACGTTGTTGAAACGACAACACGATCGCACTCTTCGTCAGGCGCGCCTCAAGCACTCTCAGGTTCAGGTGTTTTCTGTTGCCATTGGAAATGCTTATCTCGTCTGTTTTCGGCTATAATCGTAATGGAGGAAGCGGCAAGTGAGACCTCAGACGCAGCAGCCAATCAGGGACGAGGCACAAACCCTCCCGCTGGAGCGGTGGTGTGCAAACTGGGAGGCGGCAAAGGCTGATTTGTCATTCATTTTCATTCAGACAGTGTGTGTGTCTACACACTCGGACGCTGGCGTTCCTACATGCGACGAGAAGAGGCGAATTCTCCTCCCCAAAACAATCAGCTTTCACAGTTTAAAGATCCCCTCTGTATTCCGCCGCTCCTCCGTCGTATGCAAATGCCGCATTTGCATTTTGTACCATGATTGGCCGGCCGCTATTAGCATTCCAATAACGAGCGAATTCATTATCCTTGCGTTGCTGTGCCAACAGTTAGCACTAAAAAGGGACTTTGTCAATGTTTGATGTTTGGTAAAGAGATGCTAATTTGAGCCGCGCCAGACCCCCGGCTCTCATCGACTTTTCAACCGGAAGACAAAAAAAGAACGGTGACTGGGAATGATCCTTGACAAATTTCTTCGTTTTGGGAGATTCCTTTAAAACCCCCAAAAAACGCAGGCGCCCGTATCCAGCTTAATTCCTGTTGGAAACCGTTAAACGAGTTGTCGTCAAGTAAATTAATTAAACTTTGACAGAAGGAGGTCACGGCTGGCGTCGACGTAAAAGCCTCACTCTCGTGCCAGCTCTTAGACACTATCTTAAAAAACTACACGTGTTTATATCCTTCCACAGAGACGCAGGACTCAGATTTCGGCCGGGATAAAACATTTCGGAATCCGTGCTTTCCCGTGGCAGCGCTGATACGAGATGTTGTTGTTTTTATTTATTTTTTTGGTATGCATGAGGGAGAGGAGCATTATCAGTGTGAGGCTGCACCTCATTATCTCACTGTCTGTGCAAATGCTCAAGTGTGAATATCAAAAGATCAGTTGCGACAGAGTTAAGAGTTGCGGCGCATGAAATTGCGGTGTGTGTGTGTGTGTGTGCGCGCTGGTATCAGTGTGTGTTTCTTCCTCTTTTTGTGTGAGACACCATCTCCGTCATTTCCATTCAAGCAAAAGGCATGTGTGAATTGTGTTTTCCTTATCTAACTAATGGAGGAAATTTTTGGTAAAAATATAATAAAACATGAATTATTTTTTTTTTTATATGTGTTCACACCACTAACTGAAAGAAAATATGATACAGATCCTGATGTGTTGTATATTTGCCTCAGAGCTGGAGGCTGAGTGAAGGTCGTCTTCAGGGGCGTTGCTAGACGCAACTCTCTTATCAACCCCATTACCTATATGGTTTTTTCCCGTCTTCTCCTCCTCCTCCTCTTCCTCCTCCTCGTACGCAAGCCCAATCATGACTTAAAAACTATTAAATAAACAAGTCATTACATTAGTGATAAAGTAGAGAGTTGAGTGAATGATAATTTGTAATTGTGAAAACACATGTGAACTCTGCATTTGACCCATCCGTGAAGAAGCAGTGAACAGCTTTTTGGCAGTGCTTGGGGACGGTACCTTGCTCATGAGTACTTGCTGTGGAACTTGAACCAGCGACCCTTGGGTTGTGGGCCATAATTTTTATTCTACAAATGTCTTCACAGAATTTTCATGACTGTGATCTTTACTACTGGGACCACATATGCACTTTAGCTAGTTCTAATTCTGGTATAGGCTTAGTTGTGTACTTGGCCCCCGTGAAATAAACCAATAAACTAAACTAAACTTTACGAAACACCGCTATAGCCCACACGTTTTAGAGCTGGAACAGCGGTTCTAGCACAAAAACTGTAGGAGGAGTGTAATAATAATAATAATAATAATAATAAATAATAATAATAATAATAATAATAATAATAATAATAATTATTATTATTATTATTATTATTATTATTATTATTATTCACATAATTTTGATTAGCTATCCCAGTATTTTGACTAATATTTATTAGGACTCTTGAATGAAAAGTTGATTTCAGAATTTCTTAGTATTTGATCATTTGGAGGGGCAGCATGGTGGTGCAGTGGTTAGTGCTGCCGCCTCACAGCGAGAAGGTCCTGGGTTTGAATTTGGATGCTCCCCCCGTGTTTGCGTGGGCTCTCTCCGGGCGCTCAGGTTTCCTCCCACAGTCCCACAGCAGGCACTATAGCTTAATTGGCGACTCTAAACTGGCCTGTAATATGTGAGTGTGATTGTGTGTGAGTGTGTGTGTGCCCTGCGGTGTGTTGGTGCCTGCCTAGGGTTGTTCCTCACCTTGGGATTCAGCGGTCCAGCTAATGAATGAATGAATGATCATTTGGCTTCCGTTCTGTTCGTTTTGCTTTCTGTTTTGCATTCCAGTTTTGCTAAAGCATTTGCGTTGCATTGTGTAAAAATGACAGGTCACCTAGAAATAATGTTGAATTATAGCTTTACCTGGTTTCATTTTTTTCAGTTGTTTTTGTTGTTGATTTCCAGATTTACACGATTTTAAATCCCAGTGTGGTCTCGGCCTTTTGGTCCTCGTTGTTTGTTGTGGCCGTTTGATGTTTGACGCAGCCGTAAATGATTTTGTTGTTGAAAGCTGAACACGAGATTTTACAGGGGCACAAGCCATTAATACTGAGGCTCATGTCCAGCGATGCTCAAATGATATAAAAATGCAAAAATGATCAATTGACGAGTTAAGTCTTAAGATTGTAGAACTGTTTTGGAATATATTCTTATGATCTTATTTAATTAAATTCTCCAGTGAAATTCTCTTGCGTTAGCAAATAATGTCTTATTTAGCTCAAATTTAGCTAAATTAATCTGCTTGTGCAGGCAAATTAGGCCATTACACTCCAACTGATCATGTGAAATTGATGCAGAATTTCTTGATGGGTTCATCAGTGTGGGAAAAGGAAGACGTATTTCCAAAATCAGAGTCGCTTGAACTTGCTAAAGTAGAGATCTTCAAGCTTCCAGCGCATCACATGGACGGTCCACGTTTGATGTTCTTTGACCCCAAGAGCGTGCAGAGGAGCAGAGACAGTGGGGAGGCTGGAGACCGGTAAAAATATGATTGGGGGCTCAGCGATAAATCCTTTACAGTGGAGGTTCTGACCCGGGGTAATATGTTTCCTATGGCAATACAATTCTCTATTTCCCCGAGGTGCTCTGGGCTTCTGTGGAAGAAAAGCATTCAGCAGCTTTCTCTAAATTGAAGTCAATAACGGCCTGCCGTTTATTAAGTGTTCTCAGATACTTCAGGCAGCTCCTGGACGAATAGCGATTGAGTTCTGAAAATATGGCAGACTAATAGGAATTGATCTGTCTTTCTGCGCTCCGCAGCGGTGACAAAATAAAAGGATCAACTTTGGAGCGCTGATCAAATTTTGCTCACCTAACTGTAGTGTGAATGCGTACTCTCTGTATTTCCTAATCCTTTTTAATACATTTACATTTTCATTTGGGTTATGGGATTATGGGAGATGCTCCTCCGCTGACCCCACAGTGCACTGGGGTTCTGCAAGACCTAGATGCAAAGGAATAGAGAAGGTGGTTGCCAGGAAGTGATCCTGCTCTCACAGGAGTGTTGTGTGTTAGGGCTGGGCAATTCATGGAAAAATAATCGAAACAGGCATTCTGAACCTCTGATAGACGTAATCTTGCTGGTAATGATTATTTTTTGTATCTCTGTTGATACTTTCTCTAGTCTGTGTTCATGTGCTGCCCCTTAAAAACATACTACCTCATATGTTACCATGCGACTCCACCCTGTCCGGTCTGCCACTACTGTGTGTTTCTTACAGTTATTTCATTTTTCCTTCATTAAAAAAAGTAGATCAGCTTTAATAGCTGAGCATATTTACAGCACAAACCTTGTAAGTTGAAGTAAAATAAAATAATCGTAATCAAGGTGAAAAAAAAATATTAATCATGATATTAATTTGAGGCCATATTTCCCACCCCTAACCTGTGTGTTTCCGGGGACATGAACATTGGGATGTACTGATACATCTAGCTAAATTTATTCAGTGATCAACAAGCCCATGGTGCTGATTCAAGATGAAGACACTGATCAAACATCATGCATGTTGTAACATCACTTTATATTGAATGTGAGGAATAAGGAGCTCGGGATTAATAACATCAATATTATTATTATTAGTAGTAGTAGTAATAGTAGTATTTTTAGTATTATTAGTATTATTATGTGATCACGTCAACAATCACATATTGTTCTTCGTTTTATTGTTATTATTCATCTACTCTCTTTTTGGTCACGCTACTCCTCCTACAGTTTTTGCGCTAGAAGTGCCATTCCAACTCTAAGGGTGTATTCACACCCGACTTGTTTAGTTCCCCTCAAAATGAACCCAAGTTGATTTCCTCCTTTGGTTCGGACCAGCTGAAGAGGTGGTCTCAGTTTGGTTCCAAACGAACTCTGGTGCGGTACGTTTAAGGTGTGAAAGCATATGTTGTGGAGTAATTTCAGCACTGCTTTATTTTTGCAGTAAGATTATATAGAATTTGTAATCCAGTGGGCCTCATGTTGTCTTTAATTACAGGTGCTAGAGAGTGCCAATATGGTGTTGAAAAACGGCTTTTATTTGAAATGAAGGAACCTTAATTGTTAAATGTTTACGTTACCAACTGGTAGGCCAATTAAAAAGAATAAAAAATCAACTTGTACAGCGAAAAAGGTCAGGTTTTATAGTAACGTGCTGTAACTTCACAGTAATCACATCATCAGAGCACCGCTCTTTTGTAATTGTTCTCTCATTTACTGTGAAACCGTGTTGTGTCATGGAGTCACAGTCAGTGCACGGTATAAATAATTAGAGCTGAATTTGAAAGTTGAAACATGGCATTTTATTACAGTGATGATGCTCAACTCTTCAGATTAATTGCTGTTACAATTACACAGGCATGAGCTGGAATGAAATGATCGTTTTTATAGCATGGGCTGGAGATAATCATGGTTATTTAATGATGCTGACGCGAGGACCAGTGGATTCAGAGTACAGTTTGGAATGCCGTATATTATGCCAAGCTTCAGGTTGGCCACATGGCCTCGTCCCATTGATGCTGCGCTGACTCTAGGCCAAAAACCCAGCCGTGACGTAACCGAAAATCTGTGATGATGATGCAAAAGAAACCCTGTGGCCCAAGGCAGACTCACATAGACGAGACCTACAGGAATACTGCAGTATGTTCCCGTACAGGGAGCGTTTCTCACCCAGTCGATACTGTCGTTAATGTTATTTCTGTTTTTAGTGTTTTTTGTAGCTTATTTCATACATCTTCATGCAGCTCTAAGTGTGTTACAGAGAGTGCAAGTAATCAGTAATAATAATAAGTGTAAGAATAAGAATAATGTCTATATTTACAAACTGTACAGTATTACTTTTGCTACAACATTGCCATAATATTGCACAATTTTTTCACTGCCTCTACTATTTGCACAACCGTTAAACATGTATATATCACTGGTCACTTTTTTAACTAACTATATCTGCACAAATTATGAATGTGCAATACTTTGTTCTCTCTATTTCTTGTTGCACTGTGTAAACTGGAGCCACGTCTTCTCGTCTCTCTCTCTATATCAGTACAATGTATAGAAGAGATGACAAAGTTTACTTTGACTTTGACTAATAAGAATAAAAACTAAATAAAATCAATAATAAGAATTTTTAAAAAGACTGCAGTTTTACATATGTAGTTATCACTTAATATGCACTGTACAGTTACTGTTCATAATATAGATGTCCATTTGAGGAACATGTTTCTTCATATATATTTAGTGTGTTTATGTTTTTGAATTAGTTTCTTGTAAGATTTCTTTAATTAACATCTGTACATTAATTTCTATTTTAATGTACACCCTTAGGACTTAATCAGGGTGCATTTCACTACATGTTATACTTGTATGTGACAAGTATGTGGGCATGGTGGTGGTCTAGTGGTTATGATACTGCCCTCTGGACCAAGAGGCAGTGGGTTGGAGTCCTACCTCCAGCACTACCACCTTTGGGTCCCTGAGCAAAACCTTTAACCCCAAATCCAGTTCAATGTGAAAACTAATCATAAACAACGTTGAAAATAATTCTGAATTGTACTTTCCTGTAGCATCTTGTTCAATTTGTCCTCTATTTGCAGTTGTCTTATTTTAACATGTGCAGCACAGACCAATCTTGTGCGTCATAAGCTTTTATATATTTATTCTAAAAGTAAGTACTTTAAGAATAAAGCTGCTTTATTTGCTTTATTGTTAAATGCAATTCTTACTTGAAACAGAACCTTTATTTCATTATTCATACATCCATTTTCAGGGCCAATTTAGAGTCGGAATTAACCTATAGTGCATGCTTTTGGACTGTGGGGGGGGAAACCAGATCACCCGGAGGAAGCCCACGCGGAAACAGGGAGAGCATACAAACTCCACACAAAAAGGCTCTATGGTATCGAACCCATGACCTTCTCGCGGTGAGGTGGCAGCGCTAACCACTGTGCCACTGTGCCACCCTACAACAGAACAATTATTTTATTTATTTATTTATTTTTTATTACTGTATTAACGTATTACTCATTCTTTTTTATTAATTTATTAGAGTACAAGTTCAGTTCTGAGTTGTACTGAATGGCACTTTCCTCATAATATTTCAGTCCTTTGTTGTCCTCTACATTTTGCATTTATTGTGTTTAGCAGATGCTTTAATCCAGAGTGACTTCCATTACTAATTTCAGTGAGAAAATTAGTTTCCCTGAGAGCTATTTGGGGTTAAGGGTCTTGCGGCGGGACCCAGTGAGGGTAGTGCTGCAGGTAGGATTTGAACCCACAACCTCTTGGTCCCGAGCTCAGCATCTTAACCACTAGACCACCATCACCTCCTTCAGATCGTAACCCCCTACTTCATGATCTATAGCACTGAATCTAGACGTTACGACGTCCCGGACCTTTGCTTGAGAACATTTTCTCTTACTGTACCTCTTTGAATTTTCTTTTTTCTATGTTGAGGGTTGTGGCTTTTGCATGAGCATTGCACCGAAGTAGCGTTTTACTGGGAATCTGCAGCCTCAGTGCCGTCCTGACGTTCCAGCAAGCGGCCGAGTGACTAAGCATCCGTCTGACTGCTTAACTCTTGCCTGACCAAGCTGCTTAACCCGATAACTTGGGGGCTGGATAGCGTATAGCCCTCTTAAATCCCTCTGGCTAAGTGAATGGACAGTGGCTCGGAGAGGAGGAGGAGGAGGAGGAGGAAGAGGAGGAGGAGGAGGGTGACGGGGGAATAAGAATCGATTTCCGGACACGCTCCATTACATGTGCATGCGCTTTCGCTCTCAGGAACCAGGATGACACGCTTTCCCTCTCTCTCTCTTCTTACACACACACACACACGCACACACACACAAAGGCCCAGAATTCTCTCAGGAGATGCTATCCTTGTGACTTAGCCTCCTTGAGAAACAAGCAAGTTTTTGTATTTCTGTCACATTCCAATCCAGTCTCCACATTTCCATGAGGATGCGTTAGAAATGATGCTCAGGCATTAAGATATGAAGTCAAATGCCAAGCGGGAATTTATCTGCTTCACCCGCAGAGATAACGAAAATGTTTTCCCGGTTGCGTTGTCATATTGACGCGATCGTTTGTGAGATTTCCCAGAAGAATGGCTTTGAAAGGTGGAACAGTGTTGCCGAGGAGACCTGCGCTCTTAACTAAATTAGACTTTAACACCAGATTCTGTGTCACTCTGTTTTTAGGTGTGATTATATTGAATCATAAATGTGGCGTCAGTTGAAATTTGTGTTAGTCAAACTTTGTCAGTCCTGCATTGACTGCAATTGCTTAATTGTTTGATTAGGATTCGGCACTCTCGCCGACGCAGCCCGGGTTCGATTCCCAGTCAGGGAACTTGCTTCTTAGACGAGAGTGAGTGTGTGATTATTTGTCATTGTGAACACCACCTCCACCACCACCTGCTCAGCGTTCATATACAGTTTAAATGTAATTGAATTAAACTGAATTTAATTTAATCTCGTCCCAATTCAGGGCACATTTCACTACATGCTGTATAAGTGTGTATGTGACAAATAAAGACGCTAACTGTGTTTCTCCTCCGCAGCATTAGCTCGTCTCCGTGCCCAGTGTGCATTACAGCAGTGCACTCAAGCAGATCACTGTGAGTTTGGCTGGAGTTCCAGTTGCTGAGAATTCCAGAATCAATGACGGCAGCAGTACAGCGTGGAAATGACTGTAGCGGAAGCGTGAAGTTGATAATATTATTTTTTTTAAATGATCAATGAGCAGTCTTTCTAATCACAATAGAATAAAATGCAGTAAATTATTTCTCTCTCTCTGGCTATTTCACTTTCTTTCCTTCTCCTACCTCTCTCTGTCTGTTTAAGTCTTTCCTGCTGTCTATCTGTCTTCCTCTATTTATCTATCTATCTATCTATCTATCTATCTATCTATCTATCTATCCATCCATCCATCCATCCATACAGCCAGCCAGCCAGCCATCAATCTATCTATCTCACTTTCTCCCTCTATCTATCTATCTATCTATCTATCTATCTATCTATCTATCTATCTATCTATCTATCTATCTATCTATCTTTCTTTTCTCTTTCTGTCTCACACGCTCTCTCTTTCTCTCTCTCCCTATCTCCCTTGCCTCCCCCCATTTCTATCTGTGTTTCTCCTCTTTCTGTCTCTTTTCTGCTTTTTTTTTCTCTCTCACTGTTTATCTCTCACTTTTGTCTAACTCATAGTCTATCCCTCTAGGTCTATATTTTGCTCCCTGTCTCTCTCTCTCCCCTCTCTCTGTGCATCTCTAACTTTCTAATTCTCTCTTTCCTCTCCCCCCTCTCTCTCTCACTTCCTGTTATGTCTCTCGCTCCCTTTCTCTCTCTATATCTCTCTTGCTCTTCTACTCTTTCCTTCTCCTTCTGTCTATCCCTCTCTCTCCCTCTTTCCCCCCCATGTCTGTCTCTCACTTTGTTTGTCTCTCTCCATCCCTCTCTCAATTACACACACACACACACACACACACACACACACTCACTCTCTCTCTCTCTCTCTCTCTCTCTCTCTCAGCAGAAGGTAATATTGGACAGTTTGAGTTGCCATGTGCCATGTTGTCCAGTCCGGTCCTGGCTGGCTGCCCGCTCCTTCCCCTGTGCTGGTGGGCCTGTCGACAAGCTCAAAGCCTACGCCTGTGTGTGTGCCTACGTGTGTGTGCATATGTGTTTGAGTGTGTAAGAACCCCATTCCGCCCCCCTCCACCTCCAGCTCACACCCTCATTACTCTTTGAAACTTTCACTAGCATATTGTGAATTTGTGTGTGTGTGTGAGACAGCCCCACGGCTCAGGGTGTGTGCGGATGATAAATGCGGCCTTGTAGCGGCGCCCCGGCCTGTCTGAGCGCTATTTAGTGAGCTGAAGATTGTCCCTGACAGGCCACCGTCCCCGTCAGCCCTCGCCCCGGCCCTCAGCTCGGCCGCAACTCCTTAACACAATTACTACTTAATAACGCGCCCTTCCTTTCCTTACAGCCCATCCCTGCTGATTAATGGCCGAGTCGCTGCACTTTGCCTACGGCTGTCAGAGAGAAACGAGCCTGCGGTTTTCAAAGCTCGGAAATAAAAACCCGACTTACAGACGGGTCAGTGTTTGGCGAGACCTGCTGCATTGAACTGGGAGATCGCATTAAAACGTGTGCATTTGATGATGGCGAAGTTTGATCTGATATTTTCTTACCAGCAGACTTTGTAGTTTATAACATGTCTTATAAAGAAACACATCACTGATGTAGTTCAGACCCTTGTTAACTGTCCACACCAATTAACCTCCGTATCTGGGCAGTAAGTGAGTAAATTCTCTTTACAAAGCATGTTTATGAGCACTTCAAGTTCATGCTGCACAATTCAAAGCAACACGACAAAACAAAGCAAATATAAATAAATAGAGGGAATAAAATGAAGAAGAATAAAAATGACAACTCAAGGAGAAAACTATTAACACTTCAGGAATACTAAGTAAAAATAGAGCTCCTAAAGATCCAGTAAAAAAATGAGTGGGCAGAATAATTTAGCAAGCTCACTCGTAGAGGTTGACCGATATTGGCCGATATCAATACTGATTATTGCTAGTTAACGAGGCCGATAAATTATATTTGGAACATATATATATATATATAAACCAATATCGGTCAACCTCTACGAGTGAGCTTACTAAATTATTCTGCCCACTCATTTTTTTTTTTTACTTGATATATATAAGATCCAACACATAACTTTATTGTTTATAAATACTTTTTACATTATTTTAATTATTCCAAGTCCTGAACTGGTAAAGGTATCACTGAGATACTCATAAGTAAGGTACCATTCCCAAGCACTGCTCCCCGGGTGCCACCCATGTCGGATGCCCACTGCTCCTTCTTGGATGGGTCAAATGCAAAGGTCACATTTCACAATGACAAATAATCGCTCACTTTCACTTTAGGGGCTTAGTAATGTCCCAGGAACCACCATTGGGCCCCTGAGCAAGGGCCTTAACCCCAAGTATCTCCAGGGAGACGGTCCCTGTAATTATAAAAGTGAAAGTTGCTCTGAATAAGAGAGTCGGATAAAAGACTGTAACTGGAAAAGTTGGACAGTCCATTAAAAACACTTTAAAAACATAAAGTGACAAAAGTAAAATCCCTGACCTTTTACCTTAAAAATCACCTGGGATCCACTAGTAGACATCCATAGCCGGAGAAGTCCGGACCTTTTTTCTGTCGTCTCCAGTCTTCCCACGATGGGCCCTAGTTAGCATACCTTGTTACTATGGCAACCGTACCCCCATTTCCGCCTTTCCCGCTGATGTGCTGCTGCATTGTGCATTGTGCAACGTGTGAGTCACCCGGTACCGAGACGCTGCTGAGTCCTAAATGAGCGAGGGAGCTTAATCTCACGTAACCGTGCCTGAATCTCCATCCATTCAGCTTCCCTCTTTTATTCATAACTCAAAATGAAATGGAAGAAGTGTAGAGCGGTGCGGCTTTGATAACGATTTCCAGGTGATTTTCTTTGGGTTTGTTTAACTTGAACTTTAAATCGTGGTTCTGTTGTAGCGGCTACAGAGGGCAGAGAGGTGGTAGAGGAGGAGAAGGGGCAGGATATTTGTCTCCACAACCTTGACTTTTAAAATGGAATTTCTAGACATTGCAGTGTGACGTGGATAATATTGGTGGATTTTTCTAGTTTCTGATGAATGTCAGGTTCTCGCCCAGAGTTTATTTGCAACATGAAGAAACAGAGGTTGCTATAAGAAGATGTGCGGGGTTGGAGTTGAGGTATAGGCACGAACAAATCGAATACACAAGAGGCTAAATCATGATACGAAAAAAACATTCATGTATCCACGGTGGTTGCATTTGCTGAGTGGTCAATAGCTTTATTGTTTTTGGATTAGCAATATTCGTCTAAATGCATAAATGATGTAGTTGCACTCACATGGACTGTATTTATATTTGGTTAAAATATAATTATAAAAGCGGCGGCCCAGTGGTTAGCGCTGCCGCCTCACAGCACGAAGGTCCTGGGTTCTAACCCTGGGGATGGCCGTAGGGCCTTTTCGTGTGGAGTTTGCGTGCTCTCCCCGTGTTCGCGTGGGTTTCCTTCGGGTGCTCCAGTTTCCTCCCACGGTCCAAAGGCATGCAGTATAGGTTAATTGGTGACTCCAAATTGGCCTCCGTAAGGTGTGAATGTGAGTGTGATTGTGTGAGTGTGTGCGCCCTGCGGTGTGTTGGCGCCTGCCCAGGGTGTTCCCCGCCTGCTCCCTCAAGTTCCCAGGATAGGCTCCGGTTCCCCCTCGACCCCAGTTGGGATTAAGCGGTTCAGATAATGACTATGATTATAAAATCCTTGTGGCTGTCCGAAAACAAAGAACACGTGGATGCAGTCAAAATTTAAACAATGGAGATATTTTTTAAATATTATTTCCTACAAACTAGATTTTTTGAACAGAAGATTATTTTTAAATTATATTACGATATGATGGCGATAATGTTTTTCTAGCCCCGTTTTCTGATGACTGCTGTGTTCACATGAACAGATTACACTGCATCACAAATAAATCTTTTCTGTCTGCTACTTGGTGTAATTCATGTGTCCTACAGTAAATCCTGTGTGCTGAATTCAAATCTGGAGACACATTTTATCTATCACATCAAGATCTTAAGTTATATATGCAAAAATACTTCACATAAGGAAAGTTTGTCTTACAGCTGTGTGATGTTTGGAAAATGTATTTGTTGCAACTAAATTACAAACAGAAGTTCACCTTAAATCAAAACGTAATGTACTGTTCAAAAGTGCTTTAGGAACTTGCTTTTGTATAATTTGGGTGACGTAAGAGATGAACATAGGGAGAGATTCTATTAAGATATGTCTGTGAAGGACACAAGATATCAGGGCCGCTGTAACCAAAACATGATGAACAGCTACTCTTCCTTTCTGCCGCGGGAAACAACTGACACTCACAAGCACAAAAGCAAGTGCCTAAAGCACTTTTGAACAGTACAGAACAGTATATTCTGAAGTAGTGTAATAGATGTATCAAGAACTTGCTGTCAAATAAAGAGAAGAAAGTACAATTCAGTAGTATTTCAAAAAGGTTTGCTATTCATTGCAGTTAAGAGTTCTGGTGCAGTTGGTAGTGCAACGGTTACGCAGCTGGTAAAGGTACCAATGAGGTACTAATGAGCACGTTACCGTCCCCAAGCACTGCTCCCCGGGTGCTGCTCATGTCAGCTGCTCCTGGCAGCTGCTCCTTCACCCTGTGCTGTGTTGTGCTGTGCTGTATTCACAATTACTTTCAGAAGGAAATAAATTTCTTTTGAAAAAGGCATTGTAAAATAAAGGGATTTATTTTTAATTTTAGAGGACAAAAAGAAAAATTACAACCAATTTAAGTGGATTTAAATGAATGATCATTTGTCTTTGTGAACACAGCACAGCACGGCACATAGTGCACCACAACCAAACGTGACCTCTGCATTAAACGCATCCGTGAAGGAGCAGTGGCCAGGGTCCCCTCCCCCACCCTTTACCTTTACCGGTTCGGGACTTGAGCAATGCAATATTGTTAGTGCTATTTCCAGAACAACCCCACAATAAGTCTACATTTGCAACAGACATTAAATAAGATGAATTAAAAATGAAATAAATAAATAAAAACAAGAACAGACCACTTGCAGGTAGGGGCGGATATAGTTCATCTTTTTCTCAAGTAAATATGTTTAAATTGCTTATATCTATTACTGTAGTTCATATTTTTATTTTAAATACGGAATCTTTATGATTATTATGATTCTGGTGATTTTTTTTTTTTGGTGCCTCCTCCAGCGCTTGGTGCCCTACGTGAAGTGTGTGATGTGCTTTATGGAAGCGCCGGCCCTGATCAAGACTATGATAAAAGCTGTGCAGGTTAAAATTAAACATGGCATGTCAAATTCCAATAGTGTCTGTGTAGGATGGTGTTTGGGTTTGGATTGGTTTGGATTGTGGTTCACTTAATGGTGACAGCCTCTGGAAGATCAGAACTGAATAACGTAACAGACTTTTGGTTACATTTAGCTCTTTAACACGTTTATCAACATGCACGCCATATAGTCATCATACTTAGCTACATTACAGTCTTTACAACAAGATAAATATGAACGTTATTTACATAATCTGACATTTCTGCTTTTTAGCTAAATGAGTCTGACATGAATTATGAAGCCGGGGGACAGAGGAGCCTCTGCTAAAACAGGCAGATGTAGTGCTGAAGCCGAACACCCCAGCACGAGTCTTTATAACAGAGTAACAACGTGGTGACAACGTCATAAATCATTTCTTTGTAATAAAACATTATTAATTCACAATGTTCCAGTGTCTGACGGATTACTGTGTTACAGTCCAGTTTTGTTAGATCAATTAGGAGAATTCTGTGAAATCATGCAAAGGTGTTGAAGTGTTGAGTAACTGAAACTGACTCCGAGTCCCACAACACTGACACACACACTCTTTCTCTCACTCTCAGACACACACACACACACACTTGCACAAGCCCCATTTTGTATTCTGGCATGGTCTGTGTTGATGCCTTTTTGTCTAATTAGGCTTCTGCATTCATCAGGGCCGTGTGTGTGCGTATAAAGGAAGCTTTATCTGGAGGTGGCACATTTCTTAAGTGCCCGTGACTGCTCTCTCTCCCTCTCTCCGTCTCCCTCTCTCCCTCTCTCTCTCTCTCCCTCTCTGCCCTGCATTCCCATGTCACTGTAGTTTGGCATTAAAAGGCAATTTAATAACGGCATCTTATCGAGGCGTAATTGGCGTGTCAGCGAGGTGAGTGTTTGACCCCGCTTTGGTTATCTCCTGAACAAATTTCCTGCCAGAGAGCTGGGCACTGCAGAACGGATGGGGTGAGGGGAAGAGGGAGAGAGAGAGAGAGAAATCGGTGGGGTACGGAGAAGACAGAGTGATGAGAGGAGAGAGCAAGACTGGGGAGGAGCGATGCAGAGAAGGATGAGGAAAGAGAGGGAGAGGACGGGGAAGAGGAATGCAGAGAGAGAGAGAGAGAGAACTCGGGGTGGAGGCAGACATAGGGGACAGAAAAAAGGGGAAGACAGTGAGATGAGGAAAGACAGGGAGAGAGCGAGAGAGATGGCGATGGCGGCAAATATAAGAGAGAGAGATGGAGAGAGAAATGGAGAAGAGAAGGAGAAAAAAAGGGGGAAAGAACGCAACAGGATGAGAGACAGAGAAAGGGATGAGGAAACAGCAGGAAAGACTAGGTAAGGAATGCAGAGAGAGAGAGAGAGAATTTGACGGTGGGGCAAATACAGAAGAGAGCGAGAGATGGAAAAGAGAAGGAAAAGGGGAAGAGAAAGAGAAAAAGGGGCTGATAGAGGGAGATGGGTAAGGCAGAGAGATGAGACAGGAAAGAGAGGAATGTACTGGAGTGAGGAATGCAGAGAGAGAGAAATGAGGGAAGAGAGATGGGGAGGAGAGCGAGAGAGAAATGAGGGAAGAGAGAGAAAAAAGGTGGGGAGGAGAGAGAGAAAATAGGGAGGAGAGAGATGGCGAGGAGAGAGAGAGAGAGAAATTAGGGAGGAGAGAGATGGTGAGGAGAGAGAGAGAAATGAGGGAAGAGAGAGAAAAAGGGTGGGGGGGGAGAAAGAGGGAAAATGGTAGGAAAGACAGGAGTGAGGGAGAGATGCCACCGAGAAGGCAGAGAAAGACGAAAACAGATAAATGGAAAGAACAACAGGAGAGAGAAGGAGAGATGCATTGAGAGAGTGAGAAAGACACATATACAGAAAGAGAATAAAGAGAGAGAGAGAAAAGGGTGAGGGAAAGTGAAGAGAGAGTGAGTATGAGAGAGGAGGAAAGGAGGGAATGAGTGAAACAGAGAGAGGGAGTGATGCAGGCAGTGGAAAAGAGCTCTTTGATCTTCCAGATGGCCCACAGCGATGGAGCTCCGTCCCCTACACACACACATGCAAACACAGCTTTGGGGGTGTCAGCTGAACGAGTTTACGGCCCCGTTATGATCAGAGCAGATAACGCTCCTCCCTGCGGCAGCGCCACTGTAACAAAAAAGGGGCAGCGAGTAGAGCGACAGCGCGATAACACACACACACGCCAGCATCACGCCAGCCGCCTTTTCACACACACACTGCCCAGTACCGTCTTCATTTACTTACTGAATACATTATTGACAAAAGCATTAGTGGCCAAGGTATTTTAATTAAGACCGTCCAGCCGTCATCGGCTCCTTAATCAACCTGTTCAAAGTTAAATGTTGGGAGGTGGAAAAATTTGCTCATTAAAGTGTTATTTTTCGGGGCAGCTTGAGCCACGCTGGAACATGCAACCTGCAATAAGTTGGAAACATTAAACTGAGAATTTCTATGTACAACTGACCGATGTGTGTTCCAGCTGAACCTGCAGCCACTCCTTCAGTGTTTATAGCTGCCTTTTTCCACATAGGTAACAAGGACTACTAGGGGTGTAACGATACATTAATCGACATCAATTTAACCATCAAGGAAACCCATAGCATTGATCCACAATGATTAGACGTCATCGTAACTTCACATTGACCAGGTCTATTTTTATTAAAAGAGAGGATTGTTCTCTTCAGTGAAATGTCTGGTTGAGCTCAAGAATAAAAATGCTCAAGAAGTAAAAGAAAAACATCAGCCTTGTTATTTTGGATTTTGTAAAAAACTGTGCCGAAGCAACATGGGGGTGGGCATGACACAGAATGCATTAAAATATGTTACTGTATTTGACTTGAAAACACAAGTTTACTGTAGATTTAAAGATTTGGTTTAAAAAAAAGAAAGCAGTGAGCTTTTATAAAAATGCAGTAAAATACTGTAGGGAAATCAGTCAATTTACAGCGATTGGTGACAATGTATTCAGACACTAAACAGAAACAGACTTACGATGAAGATGCGTTCCACTGACCCTATCGTAACTTGAAAATATCGTAAGTTGAAACATGGCTACCAGCAGGAGACGTTCTTGCTCTAACACAGAGACAACTGAACTGTGTTGATGGCTGGCGAGAGTGAGGCTCGCGCATTCCGGCAGCATTCCAACGTATCATATCCGATACCCTGCTACGTCTGCCTGCCGCACGAAACGTAAAATTCGTTTTCGGAACAGCTTAATCCTTATCAGGGTTGCGGGGATCGGAGCCTATCCCGCAGCTACGGACACGAGGTGGGGACGAACACTGGATGGGCGCCAACCCAACACAGTTGGTCAATTTAGATAGGACAGTCAACCTCTAGTGCATGCTTTTGGACTGTGGAAGGAAACCAGAGCCCCCGGAGAAAACCCACATGAACACGGGGAGAGCATTCAAATTACACACAGAAAGACCCTATGACCGAACCAGAGATTGAATCCAGGACCTTCTCGCTGTGACGTCGCAATGCTAACCACTGCGCCACCATGTCGCCTGAAACATTAAATATTTTAACCATCTCTACTGGGGCAGTTGGTAGCTTAGCGGTAGGGTGTTTGCCCTGTGATCAGAATGTCGCAGGTTCAAATCCAGGACCGGTAAAGCTACCACTGAGGTATTCATGAGCAAGGTACTGTCCCCAAGCACTGCTCTCCGGGCGCTGCCCTTTTTAGCTGACCACTGCTTAGATGAGATGAAAAGCAGGGGTCTTGACTATATTCCATGTGGGTCAAATGCAGAGGTGACATTTTCTTGTGGTGCATTGTGATCTGCTTTGTGGAGTATTTCCTGTGCATCTTTTTTAAAAAGAACCCCGATGCCCTGCTAAAATCTGGCCTCTGACCTTATTGGTGAATTTTATCCCATCTTTTCAGCACCTTAGTCAATGTGTTGTGAGTGTTCTGGTGCAGAATAGCTGCTGGAGCATCATAAAAGAGCAGCTGTGTGTTGGTGCTGGTTGAAGTGGAGTGTCTAAAAAAGGGAGTGATTATTTGCCATTTTGAACAAACCACAGAACGAAATGTGACCTCTGCATTTGACCCATCCATAAGGGAGCAGTAGGCAGCTGACACGGGCAGTACCCAGGTAGCTTGCTCATGAGTACCTCAGTGGTACCTTTAGAGCAGTGGTCGCCAAAATTGGCAGCCCGCGGGCCAGATCTGGCCCAAGCAAGCGATATATCTGGACCCCTCACGTCACATTGGCAACAAGCGTAAACAGACATGTGCGCTCCCTGTGGCCATCTGTGATTAGCGATCTACAAGTCAGTGGGTTGACATCTCTGCTAGTCATTAAGAGTGAGTGAAATCTTAATGATAACAGTTGTGATGACAGACTTACCAGACACTATATTCATTCCTCTGTAGGTGAAATTATTTCTCAGTAGTTCTGTGCACAAAATCGGAAGTAGTTGCGTAAAACGCATTAATTACATTATTCGCGACGTAAACATGGATTAGCGCTTGCGATATGGTACGCCATCATGTGCAAAAACGTACTTCTCTTCCAGAAAGGCCAAAAGCAGCTCATTTTATATAACAGAATAAAAACTCTGCAAGCCAATAAAACACTGATCTTAGTATTTCTAGTACTTATGTTGTGACGTGGACTTGTTGGCCCTCAGCCTGACTTGCTTTACATAATTTGGCCCTTGGGGAAAGATAAATTGGGCCACTGCTTTTGAGGCTTGAAATTTGAACCGCTGACCTTACGATCACAGGGCGAAAGCTGTAACCGTTACACTACCAACTGCCCCATTTGGGTGTCTAAAAAGCTGTATATAATTGTAACAGTCAATCATTCATATGGTTTTGGCCAAAGTGTGTTTTTAATATGGCATTATTCTGTGAATGACCCAAATGGAAATTACATGTGCCTCTGAGTAAGTAATTATTTTTTCTTGCTGTTTAACTTCAAAGTAGAGAAGCAAAGAAAAGTAAAGTTTGTAGAGGCAGTTAGGGGTGTGTGTGTGTGAACAATCTCAGACTACAAACACTGTAATTATTATAATAATTTGGTTAAAGTTCTTTTATGTCCTCAAATTTAAATAATGCTTTAATTAACTGAGCTCAAGTAAAATTGCATGGACGAGGCGGAGAGCTGTTATTACTGTTTTGTTTAAGTCTAAGGAGTCATTCTACCTGTGTCACATTCTTTGATATGATTTGATGCTTGTGTTTAATTAAAAAAATCTGTTATCTGCATCAGCCATCAACAATGATTTACCCAAACTGATCAAATTTATCCAAAAAAAAAAAAACCCAAAACGTTCATCCCTGCTGTACCAACCCCTCTCAGGGGCTTTAATTCCTAAATAGCTCAACCTTTCATGATCGTCCTGTGTAAGATTAGCTTTTTTTAGAGAAGTCCGGAATGGAGTGATTAAATAGAAAATTAGGCTAAGTGAGGTTTAGAGATTAATTAAGGTTTTTTTTTTTGGAGGAAGGCAGATAAAAGTCTTTGCTGCAGTTTTCAGGTTGACGTGGTCCCAGTGACCACAAATGCAATACCTGGACAAACAAGAATCTGTAGCCCTGAGTGTAAACAAAGTGCAATGTGATAGATAGAATCACTCATGACGGAGAGGGAGAGAGAGCGATGGGGGGAAAGTAAGGGGGGGATTGTGTAAGTCAGATGGTCTCTGGCCCTCTCACAGGTATTCATAGCTGTCAGTGACAGTTACGGTGCTGATCTGTGACTCTATTGCATATACATAATTCAACAGGCACACTTCATCCTTCATCACGACGTCTCCACTCTTCTGATGGACATGGGCCGTGAGTAAGAGAGCGGAGCCGGGGAGAGGAGGGAGAGAGAGGGGATGGTGGAGGAGGGGGAGGGCAGGGATTGAACAGTAAGTGATATCTTTGAGATTGTATGAGGTGCACGTGGGATTGCGCTGGGTGACATCGTCCATGTGCTGCAGCATCTGTTTTATGAGCGTGTGGCTGATAGCCTGGCTCCAGCTCCCTCTCCCTCTCCCCGTGCTGTGTGCAAAATGGAGCTTTACCGAGCTCTTTACTGCATCTACAGGCGCTAAACGATACTTGGTTTTAATCAAATATTGGGAACATACGTGTGAACATTTTCCACAATCCATTTGTGGTTCAACACGTATGTTCCGGAAGTGCTGGAAGAGAAGGTGCAACAAAGACATTGGACCTCATTCACCAATATTATCTTTCTTCATTTGTTCACAAGAAAAATGACATTTAAATACTATAATGATATGTAACTGTGGAACTGAAGAGAACACGGTAATCTAATGTTTTACACAAATTTGTGATGTTCAGCAGGTGTGGATTCTGTTCTTACATAAGAACAAGTAATAAGAAAACGTTGGTGAATATCAAAATCTTTGTGAAAAACGCATAGATAGATTTCTGCTTAATAATGGTTGGTGAATGAGGATTATTGGTCTTAGTCTGTGGGGCAAGGTTTTACATCAACATTTATGGCATTTAGCAGATGCTCTTACCCACAGTCCTGGTAGTGCTGGAGTTAGAACTCAAACCCACAACCTCTTGGTCCAGAGGTGAGTGTCCTAACCACTAGAGCACCTTCACTTCCTCCCCAAGGTGAGGTTTTAATGATGAGGAAATGAGGGATCATAAGATTGTGATTAGAGATGAGATGATCAGTGATGAAAAAGCAGCATAGTCTGGTTTGAGCCTGTTTTTTGATAACCATTTAGAAGTTATTGCTGTTTTTATGGTCAGGCTGGTCATTGCTTAAAAACAAAGCTTAAGCGGCTTTGCCAAGATGCTTGGAGGCTTCCAACAAAACAGCCAAAGCTGAGCACAACTAAAAGAGGTCTTTTATGGCACACATCAATCTGGTTACCAATGAGAAGCGTGCTGGATTTATTAGTATGTCTGCAAAATGGCAGGAATATGACGAGAGGACAATGTCACAATGTTCAGTGATTTATTGCAACATGTCAACGTACATGCAAATGCTGTTCCTCAAGACTATAAATAAAAAAACTAAAGTGGAAGCAATTTATGAAGCAATGAAGGGTTGTTCTCACTGTTTTTATACCTGGCCTATAAGTGAATAAAAATAATGACCATTAATGTTAGAAATAGTGGAAGATTCCCTACCACCCAATACCATTCCTTTTTTAACTGAGTGATTATTTGTCATTGTGAACACAGCACAGCACAGCACACAGTGCACCGATTACTGATCATGAAGATATTAACAGATTTGCCATTGGTGACTGTAGTATAGTTAAATAGGTGTTCATAAAAAAAATATATAAGGAATCTGTCAGACAGGAAACATTGAGTAATTGTCTGTTGACTGTTTTGATAGACAAAAGTTTGACTTCTATATATGAGGCTATATACAGTATATTCTATTAAACATATTTAAAATATTTATAACATATTTTTGGCAATAAAAATTTTTTGCCAAAAGTATTGGGACACCCCCATAAACTTTAATGAAATCCCATTCTTAAACCATAGGCTTTATTATGGAGTTATCCCACCACTCACAGCTATAACAGCTTCAACTTTTCTGGGAAGTCTGTCCACTTTGTTTAGGGGGTTTTTATGGGAGTTTTTGACCATTCTTCCAGAAGAGCATTTGTGATTTCAGCCACGGATGTTGGACGAGATGTTGGCTCACAGTCTCCGCTCTAATTCATCCCAAAGATTTAAGTCTGTCAGGTTGAGGTCAGGGCTCATGTTACTGTGCAGACCAGTCATGTTCCTCCACACCAAACTCGCTCATCATCCATGTCTTTTAAGAGCTTGCTTTGTGCACTGGTGTGCAGTCATGATGGAACAGGAAGGGACCATCACCAAACTCTTCCCACAAAGTTAGGGGCATGAAATTGTCCAAAATCACTTGATATGCTTCATTTCCCTGGAAGTAACGGGGTCAAGCCCGACCCCTTAAAAGCAACCCCCATTGTTATGCAGTTTTTTGGAGGGGTGTCCCAGTACTTTTGGCAACATAGTGTATATTCCCACACTTAAAGCATCTAGGTTTTATGTGATTAGTAGAGACTATAAATATTATACAAAATTGATCAACAGTGCATAAAACATGTACATCAGTGTATAATGTATGTACATAATGCATAACACATATATTTACATGTTTATGGATGATTTAGTTTTAAATATGAATGTCTGTAATATTAGCCCTCCTTTAGTGCCTTCAAACCCTTGAGACTGATTTCACCAGATAAAGCTGCAACTTGCACAGATGTGTAATGTAAGCCTAAATTGTCTTAATAAATGTTGCAATGATGCTGAGCAAACCCAAAAACAGCAGAGAAACAGCATTATTGCTGTGTGTGCTGTTTTTTGAGTTTGGCGTGAGGCCGGTGCTCGGCAGCAGCTCTGCTCTCAGTGGAGGGAGGTTGAGTGACTCTCAGCTGCCTGGCTGTATATTTGTGTGTTTCATATGTAAATCCACTAAACAGAATAAAGTGCTAAGCGCACCACTCTCGCACTGTTGGAGAGGCTGTTTCCCTTCTTTTTGAGAAGAGTTAGCAGTTGGTCGTGGTTTCTGATGACTTCTGGTGTTATGCTAAGCTAAGCGTTTGTGACGGTACCTTAAAAGTGCAGACAGAGGGAGAAAGCAGTGTAAGTGATCAGCCGCCTGCTGTTCTGCCCACTGACAGTCCTCTGACTGGGAGGAAATAACGCAAGGAAGGGATTTATGCCAAAATATCGGGTTATTTAGGAGTGTTCGGAGAATGTATGAATCTCTCTCTTTGTGTCTGTCTCTCTCTCTCTCTCTCTCTCTCTCTTTCCCATCTGGTTCTCAGTGTTCCTCCTCCCCAACCCACCCTTTCTCTTTCTTGCCGTCTGTCTGGTCCGTAGTGTCTCTCTGTGTCTCTCTGTCTGTCTCTTTTACTGCCCCTCTTTCTTTGTCCCCCACTTCTCTCTCTGGGGTTTTCAGTTTTGAATCATTGAAAGTGAGTGATTATTTGTCATTGTGAACACAGCACAGCACACAGTGCACCACAACGAAATGTGTCCTCTACATTTTACCCATCCGTGAAGAAGCAATAGACAGCTAACATGGACAGCGCCCGGGGAGCAATGCTTGGGGACGGTACCTACAAGTAACCTACGGGTAACCAACAAGGCTTGCTGCATACCACAATACATCAATACAGCAGCTCACACACCGGTTAACTAGGCTCTACAAACCCAAGGACGCCTGACAAAAGAAATGCCGACGCCATTGTTGTTCTGGGCGCAGTCTCTTATTAAGGGGAACCCCCACCCACAAATGGTGTCGTCAGAGGAGGCCAGGAGGCGTGGGCTGATAAACAAAGACAAGAGACACCCAGCAAAAGACTCTGCATGTAACACTCATGAGTACCTCAGTGGTACCTTGACCTGTCCGGAATTCGAAACGGCAGTCATGGGGTGAACGCCTTTAACTGTTACACTACCAACTGCCCCCAACTGATTGACCATTTTACTGCTTCTGCCTGTCTGTCTTCATTTCTTTGTCTCTCCTCTTTTATTCCCCCCTTTCTTTCGCTTTCCCTCCGGTTCTCAGGTTGTTGCTCTGTATCTCTCTCTCTCTCTGTCTGTCTATCTATGGTTCTAGATCCCTATTACTGTCCTTCAGATTGTCTCTCTTTCTTTGTCTCACTGCTGCTCTGTCTCTTTCTCTGTCTCTGACCGTCTTTTCAGTCTGCCTCTTTTGCGCTCTCTCTCTCTCTCTCTCTCTCTCTCTCTCTCTTTGAATGTTCCTGTTTTGCTAATGCCCTCTATGGAGAAGGCAACAGGCAATGCTTTATCCTGACTGCCGCCGTTTGAAGTGACAAAAGGGCACACTGATGAATGTCCTCCTCTCCCGCACCACTCCTACCCCTGCTGTCCCTCCCTCCCTCCCTCCCTCTCTCTCTCTCTCTCTCTCTCACACTCGCTTCTCTCTCTTCTACACTCTTCCCCCTTCCCTCCCTCCTCCCTCCTTCCCCCTCTCTCTGTCAGAGGACAATAGAGCAGGGTGGACAGAAATGGCTTTTTGAATGACACAGGTTGGCACCTCATTCAGTGTGTGTATAACAGGGAGCTGGGATGAGTGATACTCCCACCGCCGGTCCCTCCTCCCGCCCCAACGCCGGTCCACCTGCATCGATATCCGCCAACACCAAAGACGTCGCTGGCTCGCCTAACCTTAACAAATGTCCCTTTTTGCTTCTGTGGAGTGTAGCGTATATCTGTATGCTCAATCATTTGATTAGGACTGATGAGATCCTTTGATATCACTCAGCTTGCTAATGTAGTACGAAAGGCGCGCCGAGCGTCCGCGTTATTGGATCCGAGTTTTTAAAAAAGGAGCCTCATATCTTGTTTTGGCTCTTATCTTCGCCTAGGCTGTCACATCCGCTTACAATGGGGCCCCATTGAGGAGTTTCCTCCTCTTTTGTTTAGCTGTGTCGTTCGGGATGGATTTCATGCTCGCTCCTTGCTTTAATCTTTCTCAAATGTCAACAGTTTTCTCGGGCATGAGAGGGGAGAAATGAGAAGCTTGAAGGATATTTCCACCTCCCTCCATCCATCTCCCTCTCTCACAATCTCTGTCTCTGTCTCTGTCTCTCTCTCTCTCTCTCTCTCTCTCGCTCTCGCTCTCGCTCTCTAACTCTCTTTCACTCGCTCGCCCGACACAAATTAATATGTTGAGCCAACATTGCAAAACTGCATCCTCTTGGAACCCTAAACCCCGTACACATGCTCCGTGCCTTGATCTCCCCAACGTACTGACACATCATTTTAACATCATGTGGTTGTGTTTTTCTTTTTTCTGCTCCTTCCTTTTTAATGAGAGACTTGTTTGTGGCATGTTAATTGCTAAAATGCAGCATGTCACTGCTGGTCAAGTAAAAGCTACCACAACATAAACTGTAATTAAGGAGGGCTTTAATACGTCCGTGTCATGTACCGTCTGCCATCTTCACTAATATACTGAGTTTGTCATCCAAATTGAGTTTATGTGAAATATAAGCATATGAAGGCAATCAAAACATAATTGATGATATGTAGGTGAGTATGAGGAGATAATAGTTTAATAGTTTCTGTACTACTGTATTAAATTAAATGTATAGTACTGTGCAAAAGTTTTAGGCAAGTGTGAAAAAATGCTGTAAACAAAGAATGCCCTCAGAGATATAAATAATGATTGTTTATTTTTATCAATTTACAAAATGCAAAGTGAGCAAACAAAAAAAAAAATCTAAATCAAATCAATATTTGGTGTTACTACCTTTTGCCTTCAAACCAGCATCAGGTACACTTGCACAAAGTCAGGGATTTTGTAGGATTCTAGTCATTATATTATTTTGTAGGATTATAGGATTATAGATCTGTGGTTAGTTCTCCAAGATGTTTGGAACAACCTACCAGCCGAGTTCCTTCAAAAACTGAGTGCAAGTGAACCTAGAAGAACTGATGCTGTTTTGAAGGCAAAGGGTGGTCACACCAAATATTGATTTGACTTAGATTTCTCTTTTGTTCATTCACTGCATTTTGTTGATTGATGAGAATAAATGATTAACACTTCCATTTTTGAAAGCATTCTTTGTTTACAGCATTTTTTCACACCTGCCTAAAACTTTTGCACAGTACTGTACCTCGGGTTTTTAAGCAGTGTTTAGTTATAGTAGAATGTAACCACTGAAATGCTTCTCTGTGAAGTGGATAATTATTTATTTGTCTTCTGCCTTTGTCTACTTTTTGTCTATTTAACTCCTTCCACAGTTTTTGTTGTAGAGACACTGTTCATAGCAAAAAATATTTGCTCATTTAGGAGATCTGGGGGGTTGTCTTTTTTGTCAATAGACTAGTGTTATAGTTCTCTAGATCAGTTTTTAAAAGTCTCGGTCTTGTCTCAGAATAGGCTGTATTTGTACTTGGTCTTGTCAAGGACTCAGACAAGAGGACTCAGGATTTTATTTTGAGAATATTATCATTAATGAGCTGTTTACTGTCAGATTGGATAGCTTCTCACTACTGGGTCCCAATACCCTGAAGAATTCATAAGTGAATCAACATTCATAAGTGAATCAACATTCATAAGTGAATCTTGGGCTCTACACACTCTGGTCTTGGCCTCATCTCGTCTCGTTTCGGTCTCGGCCCCTTTCAGTGTCTTGGACTTGTTTTGGTTTTCACACACTCTGGTCTCGGTCCAGTCTTGGTCTTGGTTTAAGTGCTCTTGATTACAACTCTCCAGTAGACCACTACAACCATGCTTATTTTCAGGTCAAAAACCTGTAGTTCCCTATTTTGGCTGCAAGGAGGCGCTAACATTAAGGCTGTCATTCCCTAGTTTGACCACAAGGGGGTGCAACTATTAATGAGAAGTGTGGTCTTATTTTTTTTTGCGCTTAACATAAATTCAACATCTCAACGTTTTAACAGGTAGGTGAACGATAATCAGCAGAAACAGCCTTTATCATTTTTAACTTCATCAAATTTCTATCCTTTTTTTACGTTTTTGTTAATACACAGCAATCACACAGTTTCTTCAGGAATTGCCCGTCTAGTTCACATAATTGGACATCTTTGCCCTTGTGGATAAAGAGCACTGTGTGGATACTACCGCACCCTCACTCCGTCGTTACATTTCTCCGCATATTTATTGCGGTGTTCTCACATAGTTCAACTGGTTTATGATTCATAATGAGGCACATTCTTGGACATTGATTTTTGTTCTTATAACATTCTGACCCTTGTCTCTCAAATGGGAATTATGTGCAATAGACAGGGTGTAATTTGGTATCCATTGATTGGCTTGAGAACTGTTCTGAAAATGAGGGATTGCAGTTATTGGTATTGATTTCAATAACTAGACTGTTACAATCTACTCAGTGCACACTTGCTCAGTGCCATGGAGAAAAGCGCTTTTCACGCAGATGGAAGGTTCATCTCGGCCCAGCTGGTTTAAAGCCACTCTGGTGGAGGACGGCATGGGAAAAGGTTTTTCACATCTACCTCTCGGCTCGGCCTGCAGGAAGTAGCCAGTTAGTGGCTGAATGATCACATCACTAGAAATGCTAATGCACATGCGGACAAATCATTCCAGTTTAAATAGCCAATCACACATGGATCCTCTGGGAGTTCAGTGCAGTCGATGCGTTGACATTGTTATTGATCTGCTCTGCACTGGCAATCATTCAGACTTTTCCATTTCCCCAAAGGTTAGCGTGAGCAACTGTTTTTTGCCGTATCAATACTGAATATCCACCAGCTTCCATTAAGAACTGATTTCAGCTTGAAAAATGGGCCCATCTTTTTTTTTCTGCCGGCATGATATCGTGCTCTAAGAATATTAAGTTGTACATTGGCTCATTAAGTTCATGGGTAGGTTATTCAGATCATGCTCCTTTTTTTTCTGGATCAGTTATGTTTTAATTGGCCCTACACAGAGTAACGCTGCTTATAGTAGAAGGTGATAACAAGGTTTATAAGCACTTCAGGATGTATTCACGAATGTAATAATTAACCTCAATTAATTGATTCATATATTAAGACTTAAATGTAGCTCAACATGTAATAGTTTCTATGCTGATGGAAGACGTTTTTGTTCCGTTTTCAGTACCGTGGCAATGATGAAAATATTACTTTAATGTGGAAAATGTAAATTGGATCAGATACTTTCCTTTCGAGGTATTCAGTCGAATACAGTGATGAGAACATCATCTCACATACATACATATATGAACACTGGCTTAAAGATTTACATATTGGTAACATTTTACGGAAAATATTATTGAATGTGTTATGTACAAACACTTATTATTAACTGTAACCAATGAGTGATCTCAGTCTCTCAAGCAAAAAATGGAATTTCAGTGAAGCTGAAAGAAGGAGGGATTTCAAACATACAAAGTCCAAATATGCATTTATCCCAATTATTAAACACTCCTTACAAAATAACTTCTACTTCCTACTTATAGATGATATTCTCACTGTTAAGGGTCTTGCTCAGGGGCCCAATGCTGGATTACTAGGCTCTCCTGGGATTTAGACCTCCAATATTATTGACACTAACACACTGTTTTAGTCTCATGCCACTGCACCACCAATGCTCAGAGCACGAGCCCTGACTTAACTGATCATAAATTCAGTATTATTTACCAAATTTAATATAGATCTAATTGAGTGCTAAAACCATATAAGCATGCTGATTAGAGTTAAAGTGAGTGACTATTTATCATTGTGAACACAGCACACAGTGCACTACAACGAAATGTGAACTCCAGTAATAGAAATCCATACACAAGATGTGGAGACAGAGACGTGCCAAGGAATTTACCTCCGTAATACACTTAATTCGACTCAATAAATAGGAGTTTCCTAAAAGGCGAATCGTTTTGGGTGGTACTAAGTGCTTGAATTAGTGTGCATAGTCCTCCACGATTTCATCACATGTGAGAGCACATGTGCTAACAGGCCTAAGTGGTGTGATGCGTTTGCAAGCACGACTGCTACCAGCCACCTCAGGAACAGTTGTTTTCGCTCGTGCTCGGCTCCATCCAACGGATGTAATGACAGATATTAGCTCCGGAATTCCACAAATGAAGTGTAGATGCACATTATGGAATTCTTCCACTTTAACTCTGACTCATTAACATGCCAGCTGTTGCAGCAAACCTTGTCTGGACTGCATTTAGAACCTAGCAGAAATGCAGCAGACAGGACCAGCAATGTAAAAACAGGAATAATGTTGGGCTGGGTGATATGACCTCAAATTAATATTACGATTCATTGAACATTTTACCTTGATTACTATTCATGGATAATTACTTTGTTTTTAAATGTTTTTCGGTTTCCCTCATAGCTCGCTGACAATATTTTTTCTGTAAGTATGTTAAATAGTTAAAACTGGGATATCTTTTCTAATTTTATCTTTGTCATTGTAAAATAACTGAAGAAAACACACCAATGTAGTCGCAGACTGGACGTAGCAAAGGGACAGCACATAAAAGAATTTAAAATTGGAGTAATTTTAAAAATAGCAGTTTAAAACTAATACAAACGATTGTCATGGGCAAGATTACATCGATTAGAGGTGCTGAATGTTGGCTTTGATTAATTGTTCAGCCCTAGAGCCACATCAAGGTCTTAGCAGGCTAAAGGAAGTAGCAGCTGTATTGTTAGAAGGTTCCATTCAAAGTAATTTATCTGTGCATGATAGTGCATAGCTTTAAGATGATTTCCAGTTGTAATTTAAGATGTGGAATTTTTCTTGGCAAGTTTGGCTAACTTTAGCTAGCAGTATAACGTTAGCTAGCATAAAGATTAAACGTCTCATATTGTAAATTTTTTCAACAAGTTAAAATAGATTTATGAGCTCCACTAAACATGTCTCTGAAGTAGTTTCCTGAAAATACTCATCTACCACATGCTTTTTACCCCTCTATTTTAGTCCCTTTCACAACAGACTGTTTCTCATTAGTATTCCTAAATGTAAATGAACTGCTGCTGCCCACATCCCACTCCGGAACTGGGGTGTAGACAGCACGGTGCGAGTTTACCTCACATGAAAATAATCCACATGGCTGCTGCTAACAGACCATCGTGGTGTTGGTGGTCTAGTTGTAGAACACTCGCCTTTCGACCAAGAGGTTGTGGGTTCAAATCCGTTCTCTGGCGTCACTAACATTGGGTCCCTGACAAAACCCTTAACCCTAAGTTGCTCTCAGGGGAACTGTCCCTGAAATTAGGAAATATAAGTCGCTCTGGATAAGAGCGTCTGCTAAATGCTGTAAATGTAAAATGTTCAACACAACATTCCGCCGGTAGACTTCTTCATTACGATTCCTACGCTAGCGTTTGGATCAGGAAGCGCTAGCAGTTCTACTTGGTGGGTGGTGGTTCTCAGATAGGAGGGTGGAGTTATTCAAATTTCATTGCTCAAATACAGTTACAGTTTATCTGACAGCTGTTGCAGAAAATATTGAGCCTCTTTCCCCAGCTGTTCTTAAAACCTGCCAGCCTTCACCAATGGATTCTTCTTTTAGATTAGGCAAGAAATGTTATTGCAAGTCTGTTTGTGCAGAAGGTCAGCATATTGGGGTTGTATAATATTGTAGCATTTCAACGTCTAAACTTTCCTAAAAACAAAATTAAGAAAACACTTAAGAGAGCATTGGTGCATTTTTAACCCGAGCAATGTTAAAACCAGAAAAATGTCAACGTCTTGTGTTAGCAGGCTAAAGAAAGTAGCGGCTGTATTGTTGCGGTTCTACCGCAGACTAAGAGAAGGTTTCATTCTTCTCTTTATCTCCATCTCCAGGCCTCTGACTCAGACCCGAGCCAGAGCTAGTGTGGCATTTATGGCCTGTGTTATCACCACTCTAAAGTTTGGTCGGAGCGGCGACGAAGCAGACTGATGGTGCCAGCGATACAGGGAGGGATGTGATGCTTTATGGGCTGCTGACATAGAGATAGTGTTGATTCACACCCCCATAAACATGCTGCCGATGTAAAGGAGGGGTGCAGCGCCGTGGCAAGTAAGGAAAGTTTCTGAGGGTCCGCTGTGCAGCTGACCTATTTGTTTATTCAGCCTCTATGACGAGGGTAGTTTCACAGAGATTTTGGCATGAGAGTTGCTTAATTATTAAGCTAGTGTAGAAGGGCACTGACCTCTAAAAGTGTAAATCTACTGTACAAAATATATTTTTAAATATAAAAGTTTTTAATTAGCATTGTCAGTAAATTTTCACATTGATCTTACTTGGTGGGGGAAATTTTTCAGGTAGGTTTTTCTACAATCTAAAAAAATTAGTAGTTTCTTATTAAAAGCCAGGATTCTTTTCAAATACATATTTATAGAAATATTACACACCAATTGTTCCTGTGACTGTGTAAATTAAAATAGAAATCAACATTCATTCATCATCTGAATCGCTCAATCCCAACTGTGGTCGTGGGGGGACTGGGCTTATGGGCGCAAGGTGGGGACCAACCCTGGCCAGGCGCCAACCAACTGCAGGGCACACACACACTCGCATTCACACCTTACAGAGCCAATTTAGAGTCGACAATTAACCTATACTGCACACTTTTAGACTGTGGGAGGAAACCGGAGCCCCCGGAGGAAACCCACGTGAACATGGGGAGAGCGTGCAAACTCCACACAGAAAGGCTGTACGGTGACCAAACCCAGAACCTTCTCACTATGAGGCGGCGGCGCTAACCACTGCGCCACCGTGCCGCCCACAGTAATGTCCAATAAGGCGAATAATCGGCAAATTTCGTAACAGTCAAGTGTTGAGAGAGAAAAACAATATGTAGTATGTGCAAGTCAATTCACAGAATTACAATCACAAGGAGGTGCAAATAGTGTTCCAATAATATGTGCACAGCCCAAGTGGAGAGAAGTATGATTTTAATTTTAAGTATGATTTAATTTCAGTTATGAAATACAGTTTTACTTTGTGCAGTAATGTACTCAAGATTAGCAGCAGTTTAACAAATAACAGCAAACTGTGGAGTCAGAGGAAGAAAGTAAATGAAAATTAAAATAAAAAATGTTGTGTTTCCTAAAATATACATTTATCCTATAAACTGTTCAACTATAAAATGCTATTTAAATAATAAAGCTAATACTGTATAAAGTGTTAAACAGTAGTAACACTGGGATAAGAGTAGGCATTATTTAACCTATGAACTCCATATGAACCTATAATGCCATACATATTTCCCTCCCAAGTTTTCATTACAAGACCTGCCAGAATATGGCTTTATGATCACCGCAACATCCGGCAGCGTCTTCTGGTCAGACTCGCAGTGTGCTTTAAGCTGCCTGATTTAATGTAGTTTGTTCTTTCACTCCGTTCCTGTCCATTTGCTTCAGAGCCGTTTGCGTGTGCAGTTCATGAGCTACCAGCCCCCATGTGATCACTTAACCTGCTTTATGATGTTCTAAACCTGCCTTATGTCATTACCACATGTCCAGCGTCTGTACTCCATCAACATCCATCACTGCTTTCTCAACTACTGCTTTCTAATTCTGCTTTATGAATTTTATATCATGTTTATTTCATGCTACTGTCAATTGGTTGGCTTCCATATTTTTGTCTTAGCGTCACCGAGGTGTTTTTTTTTTTCGTGTGTGGGTAGTGACTCTCTTTTATGTGGACTGCTTACTGTTTAACATTGGGCCTTATTCACTAATCATTCAAAAGAAGAAATTTGTTCTTAAAACTAGAGGTCGACTGATATTGTTTTTTAATATTGATGCCAATTATTGTTTGTTAACGGCGCCGATGAACGATATTTGGAACTGATATGCAAAAAATCAAAAGAAAATCGCTATCAAAAATTTGAATTTTACAAACGCCAAGCTCAGCTAAATCTCTCCTCTCTCCTCTTCTCTTTCTCGGAGCTTCAAGCTGCGCTCGTGTGTGAGTGTGGTGTGAGTGACAACAAGGCTTCAGCGCTGTTCATGTGACATATAGCCAATCAGAGACTGTTGTGGCGGGGCATTAAATGAAGCAGCGAGTCGAGAGCAAACGACACATAAAGAAGAGACGGCAGTGGAGCCACAGTAGTGCGCCTTGTAATTACTTAATATCAGTGATGATCAAAATGTATTGGCCGATAATTGGTCGAACCTTACTTAAGACCCACTTCTGCATTTTTAACAAAGGTTCTGACAATCACCAATGTTTTCTTATTTAAGACTTGCTCCTAGGTGAAAAGTACTGTAATGCTAATTTTGTTGCATGCAAAACATAAGAAAACACTGATGAGTAAGGGCCTGTTTACACGTATGCGGATATCTTTATAAAACCATGTTTTTGATACATTTGGGCCTTTTGTTTACACGTAAACTGAGTTTTAGCCATCTCAAACGCATATTTTTTTTGAACACTCTCCAAAGTGAAAAATTTTCAAAACGCTGGATTTTGAGGATATGTGTAAACGAAAAGCCTAAACATATAAAAATATGCATTTATAAAAATGAACAGACCTTTTTTTTAAAAACTAATGTAAAAAATAAACTTATTAAAAATATGCATTTATAAAAGTATCTGCATACGTGTAAACAGGCCCTATGATGTATTTCAATAAAAATAATCCTATTGTTTAATATAATGTGACATAACAATATGTATGATGTCTGATTGACATTTTTATTTTGCTAGGGGCTTTGTTAATCATTACGTCAGTGTATTTATTTAAATCGTTACAACCTTCAATTAACTTTTTGGGTTTTTGCTCAATTCTACAGCTGTGTAATATTACATTATTTTAGTTTCTGAACATAAGAAAAAAACATAAATGTTGGTAAGTGAGACCCATTTTTATCTAAAATATTGATTGAAATGAATAAATTTAAGTTGAATTGAGGTAAAGAAATTTTGGGAATTCAGAGATTTCAGAGATTCATTGCATTGATGATTAAAATAACTAATAAATGACAATCAACAATTTACTGTCTTTCTCTCCCAGGCCAACTTCTAACACATTCTTTATTTTCTGAAGCTCTCCTCCTGCTATCAACTTCAGGTCCCACCCAGAGCAGACAGGCTGCACTGATGTGCTGCGCTCTGCATTTTTGCTGCAGAATCTGCTCTTAATTGCTGCAAATGTTCTCTAATCTGCAGTAAGAATGGTGGATTAAGTTATTGCAGAGTGGAGGATGTGAATAAACAGGCCAGTGATTTGACTGGAGACCCGTTCTCCCCTCACTGTTTAAAAATCCATTATGGTGGAGAGCGTTCATGCTCCACAAGCCTCTCCTTGTTTACTCTGCCATTGTTCCACAGAGCAAGACATGTGTAAACCAGCACTGCTTTATTGAGACGTCGCTGTGTGTACAAACGTGTCCTTTTCTCTCGACAGAACTGGGGTTTGTGTGAGTGAAACGAAATTGTATCATTTAAAATGGTTTAAACCGGTTAGATCCCGACAAGCTTCATTTGAGATTTAAAGATGATCACTGGAAACAAGATCCCATTGCAGCTGCAGCTGGAGAAGGACCGGGAAGAAGGTTTTGAATCAGTGAGAGGCAGTGTTCGTTTTGACAGCAACTTTAGATTTCGTCTTAGCCTTTAAGATTAAGACCCTATCCACACAGGTGTTTGAATCTTGCATAAATGAACACACTCCGAACGCCCTATGCGTTTTGTTGCTTTTTTTTTTGCGTTTTGTAGCTTCGCTTGATTGACTTAAGTGAGGCATTACATTGGCATTCGGTGACGCTGTTTAATGCCAATCTGCAGCCCAATTTGTAGTTTCGTGTGTTTACCTGTTGGGGCAGTGATCAGGCTGTCCAAAGTGTTCACCTGTGTGCCAAAATATAAAATAAAAAATATATCAAATATATACAAATATAAAAAACAAGTCCTGCAGCACATGAAGGAAATTTGTCTCTGTGCTGTACAGTTGGTTTTACATCACCCAGTGAAGCGCATAATAAGAATATTAAACTAACTTAACAGAATTATGGGATATATTCGTTCCTCCAGAACATCAACCGAACGCCATGTAAACACAAAAGCAACGTTTTCTTTGCGTTCGTCTGGATTTCAGCAGAAATTGTCGTTGCATGCAGCGTTTATTTGACGCCATCCGAATGCGCAGGCACCCGAACGCCGATTACGAACACCCATGTGGACGCTCTGATTCGCTCCAGTGAGCAGATCACACTTAGTTGACGCCACGACACCAGAAAACTGCCTGATTCAGAGGCCCATGTGGACTAGGCCTAAGATTTAAGAATTTGTTTTTAGTCACATTTTCATTATTTACATTGCCTGTATTTTAGTCTAGGTTACCTAGATGAAAGGTAGTTACATTTTAGTCAGCTTTTTGTCATCATTTTTAGTTTGTTTTCCTTTAAGCCAGACACTGCTAACCTGGTTAATACAAACATATTATGTGTGAGAGCGAAAAACCTAGCTTTTTGAATGTCCAACAGTCCACAGCAATTTAGTAACGTCTTGTCAGGGCAGTTGGTGGCGTAACGGTTGTGTGTTTGCCCCGTGATCAGAAGGTCGTAGGCCAAAGTTACCACTGAGGTACTCATGAGCAAGGTACCGTCCCCAAGCACTGCTCCCCGGGCGCTGGCCCTGTTAGCTGCCCACTGGATGGGTCAAATGCAGAGGTCACATTTGGTTGTGGTGCACTTTGTACTGTGCTGTGTTCACACTGACAAATCATCACTTATTTATCCCTTTTTTGTTTTGTTAACATTTTGTCTTTTTATCAAAGATCTATTTTTTAGCTTGTTTAAGTCATAGAAAAAATGTTTTCAATTTACGTCATAACACTGGTGGGAGAGACGAAGCTTTTGTATAGACAACAAAAGGAACTATATGTGCTGAAAACATACACATACACACAGAGAGATTGGCTCCTAAACTGTGTCCATTCAGTCACTATTTAAAGCTTATTCTTCTGCTTTGAGGTGGTCAGAGGGAGAAGCAGCAATGCGGCACAACAGCAATCGTGGAAATCACAGTGTTGCAACAGAGCCATGCAGGTAGCGTGACATTGCGAGAGATTAGAGGTTCCCGAGATCACAAACCAGCAGGTGGCCACTTTTATCGTGTCCCACAAACACGCCTCTCCGCCAAAACCTGCCAGTTGTGTTGCTGAATATGTATTGGTGCCAGTTTCTTATACTGACATGCACTGAAGGAATCTGTGATGGCTTCATGAAGGGCAAAAGCTCCATGTCCAGACTGCTTTTGCCAGACTTATATTCAGGAGAGAGATTGATCAAGAGGAGACTGTTCATATGTTGCTCTCAAAAAGAATTCGTGGGATGGTTGTGGGAGAGAGAGAGAATGCTTCAAGAAAAAAAGATTTGAAATGTGTATGTGTGTGTGTGTGTGTGTGCGTGCGTGCGCTCACAGGAGGCACAAAGATGTGGTGCAGTTCTAGTCGTGATAATCTGAGGCTGCTCCTCCCGAGGACGCTTGGGAGAGAAAATCAATAAGAGATTGCATAAAATATCTCTGAGGTAGGATCCAAAGATCAGTCAGGGTAAGTGTGTCTGTACAGCAGTGCGAATCTCCTCAGGTGTTTATGACCAGCACAGGAAACTGGAAAGACAAAAACCAGCATTTAAAAAGGCAACTAAAACAAACACTCTTTAAAAAAAAAGCCTAAATTACACCCTAGTCTGTTTGGTTTCAGCCTTCATAATTGGAAATTGTTTGCCTCTGTGGGGATGCCACAGCAGGAAAATAAGCTCCATTATATTCTTATTAATTAGCATTTAGCACGGATGTTAGCACAAAGTCTATTGTGAAGGGGGTTTAGCAACAATGGTTAAGCCAAGCTTGCTGAAGTCCATAAATATTTGAGTGCCACAGTAATTCACCGGGGTGTTTTCAAAGGGCAAAAACAGCCCGTGAATCGAGTAACTACACTTAATGATTTAAATTAATTCTTCTTTATTAAGTATTTAGAGAGAAAGAGGGAGAGAGAAAAGAGTTGTGAAGAAGAGAGTTGCAAAGTACATGTTTGTGGGGAAAAGTCAAGGAAACACCTGCTGCTATGTTTCATTATCACCTCTGCTTGGTGTTACACAAACACACCCTTAAATTCTTTATTTTGGGTTTTTGTAAATGGTGTGCTCCTCTGAGCTTCTCCATTTGACTCCTTTATTCAGGTGTGTTTATACCCTCCCTGTGACAAACACACCGTAAGTTATTCCCTCTTTGTTGGTCTGCTTTTAACAGACTATCCTTAGGTTCCTGTGCGGAATTAGAAGGGGCCATCCGCAGTGCGATGATAGACATGAATGCAAATTACACTAGGCATCCTCAAACCTGCCTCCGGAAATACACTGCTTTCCTGCGCGGAGCATTTAGCACAAGATAAACACTGTGTTTATCTTCTGCTCTGCAAACTGGATGAGAGAGCGAGCTGTGCCGGCTGAGGGGGGGGAGTCAATTACAAAAGAAAAGCAGCACCCTGGCACCCGGAGCACTGTAAAGTATAGTGCCCTGGGAATGATTAGAAACGCTTTTTATTGACACTGTAAATTGATTTTACTGAGCCAATGGGCTGACAGTAGAGGAAAGAGACTCATCCATTCCATCAGTTTCACCGTCATAGAAGAGTCGAAATTCCCTGACCGCTCACTTGCCGGTGCTAACGTATGCCATGCCCACGTTTACGGAACCACCCAGAACTCTAGGGCCACAATCATGTGAGGCAAACTTCGTCTCGTAAACAAACCTTAAGAGGAACCAAGACTCAAGAAGTGGTCTCATCCTGTACATTTAAAGTGTGTACATATGTGTGTGTGTGTGTGTATAACTGAAGGTTTAGTCTTTAGATATTCAGTTAATGTTCACAATAACTTTTTAGTGTATCGAAGGGTACTTGTTCAGGACCTACCATTAGGTCAGAGATTTTGAATCCTAGATAAGTACCCTACCAAGAGGTCAGAGGTCTTGGTACCTACGTAGATAAGTACCCTTCGGATAGGACTGAGGCCTTGTTTCCTAGACAAGTACCCTACCACTAAGTCAGAGGTCTTGTTTCCTAGGCAAGTACCCCAAGACTGTATTCAATATCACTTTTTAAAACAGACATCGTCACAAAAGGCTTTACATATAACTGGCCCAAACCCCTCAGATCAGCAGTCAGAGGTCTTGATTCCTATCAAGTACCCTACCACTAAGTCAGAGGTCTTGTTTCCTAGGCAAGTACCCCAAGACTGGATTCAATAGCACTTTTTAAAACAGACATTGTCACAAAAAGCTTTACATATAACTGGCCCTAACCCCTCAGATCAGCAGTCAGAGGTCTTGATTCCTAACAAGCACCCTACCACTAGCTCATTGGTCTTGGTTCTCAGACAAGAAACCTACCAGTCTAGTAGAGGTCTTGGTTCCTAGACAAGTACCCTACTAATAGGTCAGAGATCAAGTGTGGGAGACTGTCTGGGGACCAAGACCTCTTACCTAGTGGTAGTGTTCTTGTTTAAGAACCAAGACTCATCTGTACTCATCTGGATACCAGGACCTCTTACATAATGGTAGGGTACTTGTTTAAGAACCAAGACTTCTGATGAGCTGGTACAGTACTCATCTGGAAACTAAGACCTCTAACCTAGGGATAGGGTACTTGTGGCAGTTGGTGGCGTAAGGGTAGATAATTTTTCTCCTGCGTTTTCTTTGCAAAGGCAGCCTCTGTCTATCATCACACTCTCAGTGCAGACCTGATTGAACATCAGGAGACAGCGCGAAACTGACAGTTTTTTAATGTTACTACTGAACAAAAAGAGTCTCTCTCCCAACATCTTTTTTTCTGTTTCTCTCTTGTTCTCTGTTACCTTCCTTCTTGAAATGTAAATGTAAGGAGTGTTGAGAGACACTTCCCTGAGCTGTTATGTCATAGAATACCTTTGCAGAGGGTCATCCATGAAAGATGAGAGAGAAGTCCAAAGAGTCATCAGAGATTTGAGAGGAAGAAAAGGTGGAATAGAAGAGTGAAAGAAACAAGAGGGAGACTAAGCACTTGGGAAACTCTTTATGCTGAGACACCAAAAAGGAATGAAATTTGAAAACACTCTGGGTTTCTCTCTCTTATCCTGCTGTGACCTGTGTTGGGGGAAAAGGGATTAAATCGGGAAGGGCTCTTTTCAAATAGACTTTTTACTGTAAAGAGATCTCATGTGTAAAGAGAAGACGAAACTAATGTAGCATTCAGTGTCAAAGGGGCACTCTGCCCAAAGCCGCTAATGTGTGGCTAACGACGAATGAATCTAATGGGGACTTCATTCATTTTTCACCACATTAGCGTCTTTGGACACTGAGGCCTTTTAATGTGAAGAGAAACTTTATGGTTTAATGTCAGACGTGTTTTGTGAGCTTTTGTGGTACCGTTAGCCATATTAGCTGTGTGGAGCTGTTCAATGTTGTGATTTATACAAACAGCTCAGGATTTTGATTAGCTGTTAGCCATATTAATATTTTTCAGTAAGGTTTACCTTTAGTTCATCTGTTGCTCATTGTGTTTTAGGCTGACAGTTCTTAGTTGTTATTAGCTCTTAGTCAGATTGCCCAGTTCGGCTGAAGAGCAAAATAATAATAATAATGGTTTAATTTACAATGTGTTGAATGCTAGAAGATGTTAGAAGTTAGCCACATTCATATCGTTTTAGTTTTCAGGTAAAGTTAAGAGTTAGTTTTTGGTGGAGTGGTTTAGTGTCCAATGTTCATTATGCTAGAGGGTGTCTCAAGCTTTTCTTCATTGTTATCCACATTTGCTCCGTTTGGCCGTTTCCAATTTAGGAGTTATTTTTGCAGCAGTAGTTTAACGTTGTGGTTTATGCTAACAGTTGCTCAATATTATTAGCTTTTAGCCCTTTTGGGCAGAGTGCCCATTTAGCTGAAGAATAGAAAAACTCCAGAATGGTTTAATGTTCAGGTTGTCTTGTGCTAGAATTTTCCCCAAACTTTTAACCACATTAACATTGTTGGCAGGGTTTCCATTCAAAAACTAAGGTGTTGGGATTAGTGTAGTAGCTTAATGTTGTGATTTATGCTTGTGATATTAGCTGTGAGACATACATAATTACCCTCCTTAGACAAAGTGCAATATTTAGCTAAAGTCAATAGTTTTTCAAATGTACTAAATCTAGTTCTAGAAGTTACTTCTATGCATTGTTAGCCACGTTTATTTTGTTTGGCAGTTTCAATATAAAGTTAACAGTGGGCTTTTGGTGGAGTGGTTTAATGATTTGATTTGTGCTAACAGGTCTTAACTGTTATTGTTTGTTAGACATTTTAGAAACTTTATGTAAATTTAAACATTTCGCTGAAGAGTAAAAACTCTGGAATGGTTTAATGTCCGATGTGCCTTGTGCTAGAATTTCCCCAAGCTTTTTTTCCACTGTTAACCACATTAGCCTTGCTTGTTTCCATTCAAATCTAAGGTTTTATTTTTAGTTATAATTCTGATGTGTCTCATGCTAGAAGTTCAAATATGCCTTTGTTGATACTTGGGAGTGTTAGGGTTGTTTGGCTTGGTTTTCATTAAAAGTGAAATGCCTTATTATCGTGACTTATGCTAACAGTTCTTAATTTTTATTAGCTGTTAGTCATATTAGCATCTTTAGGCAGTGTGCCCCATTTGGCTAAAGAGTGAAAACTCTGCGGAGCGATTTAATGTCACTGTTAAAACTCCATCATGAGTCCAGCCTCATTTCCACAAAGCAGCAGCCGGCACAAATAACGATTATTGCCTAAATCAACAGCGTGGCGTTGAACCTACATCGGCGAGCAGCAAACGCGTCATTTTGCACGCTAGTCGGAGGAACGGATTCGCATTAGGCCGACGCGTGCCTGGCAATGGCACATCTTTTGTGCAGCAGGAGGGTAATTAGAGCAGGATGTAGACTGACCGCGCGAAAGTAATTGGTCCATCAAACGAATCTGGCTGTCGCTCACTCGCTGCAGAATACCAATTAAGCGTGGCGCATCGCTGGAGCGTCGGATGAACTCGAGGTTAGCGTGAATCATTAATGAACATCATTTATATAATCTCCACCTCATTTTTGCACCCACCGCCCAGAAATACATATGCATGCAGAAAATTACACTGCTGCTGCTGCTCTGGGCCACTCGTCCACCGGAATCACCTCTTAATTGTGACTCCGGCTCATTACAACTGAGATGTGAATAATGCATGGGCCTGCCTGACTTGGCTGCAGTTCGCGCTTGCTTACGAGGTCTGATTTACCATTGGTGAATGCGATGGCAGTGAGTTATCTCACTTGGGCCGTAACTCTGAAATATAGCACCTGAGAGTGATAAGGTTTAATCATAGTGTTCTGGGGAAATATGGAACATTTTATTTCCAGTTCTTTTTCATGTTTAGTATATGCTGCTTGAATTTGGCAACAAGCTATTCCATATTCAGAATAATGGGGAGGCATATTGGAACCTCTAGTACAGGGGTAGGCAACTCCGGTCCTGGAGGTTTTCTATCCAACTTGATTTCTTTTTCTTTTTTTTTTTTTAAATCCAACTGGATTTCAGAACATTCACACCTGGTCTCAGGTAGATAACCACCAGAAAAGGGTTAGGTACCTTTCACGTCTGAACCGATATTGATACTGGTACCTGGTGTTCGGTACCGATACTCAACAGCACTTCATTTTGATACCTTGCTATATATCTGTAATACCTATTTGTATCATCTTAAAAATACATAAGCCCCAAACGAATTCAAATTTTCATAAAAGTTTTTATAAAAAAACATCCCAGAACAATAACTAAAAATCACAAATCACCTAAAGCTGCAGTGTAACTTGTCGACTGCATAGATTCAACGTTTTCCATGTCGATGCTGGCTGCAGGGGTGATTGTCTGCCAAACGAGAGCGGTCAAATTTGATTTTATGTGAACCAATACCCGGTAGTATCGACATCATTCGTTCAGTATCTTTAAAAGTACCGAACTCGGTACCCAACCCTAGTCAGGAGGCACTCCTCACCCTCTACCCCCCGCCAACAGTGGCCTCTCAACAGAAATTCACTTAAATTTTATTTGTATATAACAAAGCAGGATTGAATTTTGAAGGTGTGAATTTGGAAATTATCCTCCAGGCAACGATATATATCTGAATAAAACACAATATCTTGAAATAAATGACATGATGAAGCAACATATTCATATATAGGCCTTCCTTACATTTTCAAAAAACCATGTAGGCAACATGGATTAATCAATTAATGCCTCAGAAATCATTTGAAGAAGTCATGCCTCAAGCAAAATGATATATCTAAAGACAGAACATGACACCAGCTCTTATGTCGCTCCCACGCAGCAATAAAACAAGCCACATCATTTAGATTGTAATGCTCAACACGGGTCATAAAATCAGCTTAAATGACATGTGGTGCCATAACATGGAGCTGTATCACATTGCAAACATAAGAAATTATATTTCATTAAGACATATCACACTGCCTGGGGCATGACTCCATACTCCATGTTTATCCTGCCATCCTGCGTTCAGCTCTGACCTTCACTGTCTTTTGCTCATGTGCACCTGTGTGCCAAAGCTAGTAATATGAAGCAATACAAAGCGGAGTAATATAATTAGTAAAATGCACCATGTACTGTTACAATAAGGATACATTTCTCATGCCATGCCATGTCTCTCATCAAATCAAATTACACATCTAATGCTTAAAAGGAAAGTTTTGTTTTGGTTCAAAAGCAGAGTTTGACCCTTTACAAAAGTTTTTCACCTGATATTAATGCAGTATTGAGTATCCACTTTTTCAGGACTTTTAATGTGCTGTTAATTGTTCCTTCATCAAATTTAGACACTTTTTAAAATGTTTAAATGGCTAGAGAATATGCAGCCAATTTATATACTCAATATATTTTATAAATACATTTCAATGTATATTCTTTAGAGATTAATTTCACTCTAAAAACCACGTTATAGTGTGATTTTTTAAAGTGAATTCAACATAACTGATAAATCAGGCAGTACGCAAAGTTAGCTTTGGCTTGTAAGCAAAATAATTTTGGCATTTTTAATATGTTGCGCAACATATTCTGTTTGTGATTATATTTTCTTGCCTAAGGGTGGTAACAAATGGGCTCTGTAAACCTGTAAAGGTCTGGCTCAAATGCTGAGTTGGAGGATAAATAGTCTGCCAAAATCACACCTCTGAATGTTTATAGAGTGTCTACATGATTCTGAAGCACATTCAGAGCAACATTTCTACGCTACTGTAACAACCGCCACTATCTATTCATTCTATTTGTTTGTATAATTGAGAGCACAGGACACATGACTTTGCAGCTATTAAATGATAATTGAATCACACGTTCCCCTCAGAAAAACTCTCCTTCAGACGTCATATGAGGAGAATGTGTATTAAAAAGTTCCGGGCAACCAGCAAATTGGTTTAGAGTGCATCCAGATCTGTTATGGGTGTTGTTTCACTATAGCAAAACTCCCAGCGTGACTATTCAGGCCTGTACACACAGTATAAGATTTGTGTACCAAAACACACTTTTCATTCTGTCACTTTGAGTCCTCTGAGGCTTTTCCCAGGGTTCTGGATTAATATTAAAATGGCATATCATGACACAATGTGTCATGGTAGGTATTGTCGGAAAGTTATGTGTAATATTTCTTTCTTTCTCCCTGTGATTCATGTGAATAACAGATTCGTCGCCTTTGAAGGAAATTAACTTTTGAACAGCTTGTTCAGAACAGACCTAAAATTGCTGTCTCTGAGGAAGGGCATTGTGTCATAGATTAAAAATGGAGGTATAAGGAGCAGAACCTTCCACTCACACCTCCAATCTGAAACCAACTTTCTCTTTTTGGGAGAGATGTGGTAGTTTAGGGGCCTGTGTGCAGTATGCAGATATTTTTATAAACACTTTTTTTAATATGTTTTTTTTTAATTGCGTTTACACATTTGGTTTACATACTAGATACACTACTACGTCTGCGTTGTGTTTTACACGATACAGTAGCTTTCTCCATGGTTACCGTAGTCGCTAGTGGTATGTAAGGAATTGAGAGCCTGTGTCCACCAAACGCGGGTTTTGTGCATATTTTTAAAAACAAATTCTATGAGCGCTAAGCGGCTTCAGCAGGAAAAAAAGATGTCGGTGAAAAAGAAATCTGTTCAACTATTAGAACAAATCTGGGCTCATCAATGTCACTTCTCTCTTGCTAGCCAATCAAAATCGAGGAAGGGGCGGGGCATACGCAGTCAACAACTCACTGACAACAATGACGATGTATCTGGAGCGGCTGGAGAAGCTTACTTTGGCTTTATTTACACTGTTTGAATGAGACAAAAAAAAACTACAATTATTTGATGAAACCCCTAATCGGTGGTGCTCTCCTAGCTCTTTACTTGCACAGTTTACCTCGTGCACCCAGTCTCTACGTGTCGAAGACCTGTGAGTATCTACTTCAAACGCCAAGATGTGATTTCTCTCCATTGTAAAGATCATTTCTTTTATGTTGGCTAAACTACCGATCACAAAGGAACGTTACAATGTTTACATGAAATAGAAACGCATAGGAAGTGACCGATGACGCTTTTTGTAATTTTTGCAACAACAAGTGCTGAAAGAAGCACTGAGAAAGCGCTCTGGAAGTAAGGTTTTGACCGCTCTCAGCGCAAAAAATACATTTGGTGGACACAGGTCCCTAAAGGCACGCACAATAGAACTAAACACGTCATCGTTTTAAGAAAACTGTTTTATTCGTTTACATGTATCCACAGAATCCAGTGTTTTGAAAACTCTTCACTCTTCATTTATTGCTCAAATATTGCGCCAAAGTGCTTGCTTGTATTTGCACGTCCTGTTTATATTTCTTATATTTCACTGTTAATTGATATCAAATATTTGCCTTAAAATGATAAAGTTCTGCCTGCACTTGTGCCTGTGTGTTTTTCATGCCTCTTCATAAGATGTCTTTTCTTCTGGCCTTTTGAACTTGTCAAGAGGGAGCAGCACTTTTCTGACTTTGCTGCAAGCCAGGCCAAACTGCACCGGTGCCAAGAAGGCCATTAGCCTAAGAGCGTGTCCCCCAAAATGTGTATTAATGTAACTCCCCCCGTTCTCTTTCCCCTCTCTCTCTCTCTACCATTTTTTCTCCTCCTCTAGCTAGAGTGCAGGAAGTGAATAAATATTCTCACAGGCTTGGCCAGCGTGGCAACCATCTCCATGGCATCCAAAAAACTGGCACTAACTGTGACTTTTTTAGAACACGCCAAGAGGGAGGAGGTGAAGCGGCACATTTAAAACAGCCCGTTATGCTGGGTTTCTTTCTTTTTTTTTAAGGTGTCCTGTGGGTGATGTGTCATGTTTGTTAGAGCTGGTAATACTTTACCGAGGATGGTGCCACCTGCCTCCTCTCTGCTTTTCTGGAGAACAATGCAAAACTTGGAGCTCCAATCATTAGTGGCATCCAATTATCATGCTGGCAGCAAGCTTCCTATGTCTGTTCTGCGCTTCGTGCGTTTTTGTTCCCATGTCCATGCTGTGTCTGTGTATTTGTCAGTCGTAGGTGTGGGGAATTAAAGAATTCAGAGCTGTAAAAGAGAACTAAAGCATAGGTGGGAAGAACAAAAAAGAGTTTTCAGGGGGGCATTAGAGGAGCACTCAAAGCTTGAATGCGGCAACCGAGAGCACATAGGGACACAAAAACCCATTATGGCCAGAGCACAAGACATGACATGAAATGCAACTGGTCTGTTCTAATTGTGTGTTTTTCAAATTACAGCTTATTTGCATACCTGTCAATGTTCCTGGACACAAACTAGACTTTTACCACATGCCATGACACTTGCTGATTTTTGAGCTGTGGGATTCTATAGAAAATTATGAAAGCCTCCCATAGAAAATGACGAACTTCAGGCGCTTCAATAGCTTTTGTCTTCATAATGCTGAACGCCCAGAGAGCCGGCAACAGGAGGCTTTTGCCAAAAGGAAGTACGCGCTAGAAACAGCAGTGGGGTGTGCGGGGGCGTGTTTGTTTGGAGATACTTTTTTTTTTAAGGCAGCATCTCTGATTTTTAAACAACAAAGCGATGACCTTGTCATTTTATTTGCTATGAACTTGACAGGGAGGAGTTGAAGGTGATGCTGACTCCCCCTACTTCAGTCAGATCTCTAGTTGTGAGAAACAACAGGCTGAGGAAATATGTGCTGGAGGTGAATTTGCTTTGTTAAACTCTCAAGGCATCTGAAAGGAATTCACTTCAAGAATAACTAACATAACCTTGAGCGAGACGGCAATCGAATAGCTTATAATAAAAAGCTAGAATTTGTTTGGATCCAGCTTCCTTTGAATGATGACGTATAATGACAATTCCCAAATTTAGAAATTATGAAATGTCAAAAAGGGATTTACACAGTTTTTACATTTTAGTCACTCTGGTAGAAATTCATTATCCAAACCACTTAATCCCAACCGGAGCCTATCCTGGAAACTACAGGCGCAAGGTGGGGACCAACCCTAGGCAGGTGCCAACAAACTGCAGGACACACACACTCAGACAATCATACTCACAGCAGTTTTTCCGCCCAGGTTTACAGCTTTGGGGGGGCAGGGTTAGGGTTAGATGGACACCAACACAAACACTTAAAGGAATCATGGTGTTTATGTTAATTATCCACAGAGTGTGCAGCTTTTGTCACTACAATGCATCTTTTCAGAGCCTCTTGATATGGGAAGTTGCAGATATTTGCTCACCTGTGTGTGCGCGCACGTGTCTAGGTCTGTGTGTGTGTGTGTGTGTGTGTGCGCATGTGTGTGTGTGTGTGGCGGAACTCCTCACGAGAATAACGCGTGACTATGTAGAGAGAGAAATGACATGCCGTTGTTTAAATCTGTTAAGGCTATTTTGGTTTTTTTTTAAATAACAGGACATGGTATGACTTCTGTTGCGGTCTGGCGCTTTATAGAAAATAAAATTTAATACAATTAACTTGACCTTCAAGGGGGTATGATGGTAGGGGAAACACTGCACAGTCACACCTTACAGGGCCAATTTAGACTGACCAATCAGCCTATAGTGCATGCTTTTGGACTGAGCCCCCGGCGGAAACCAACGCGAATGCGGGGAGAGCATGCAAACTCCATATAGAAAGACCTTACGGCCAACCCAGAGACCGAACCCAGGACCTTTTCGCTGTGAGGTGGCAGCGCTCACCCCTGTGCCACCCTAGTGGTAGAAATTAATACTGAATATTAATCTGTATGCACAAGAAAATGCATAACAGTATGATGATGTACCATAATGGAAAAATACCAATATACTTTATACAAAAGAACACGTGAGTACAGATGATACTCAGTATATATGGCTGTTTTATATTGATTTTGTATTTGCTACAAGCAGCTTTTCTGAACATGCTGAGCCTTGATTTTTACATATAGCACTTCAAACAGCACTAATGTGCTGACCCTGAAAAACTTCACTCCAATAGGCACTGAATTTCACTGAGGACAGAAAGGTAATTGCAGTCACTAAAGCCAGGAATAAGAAGGTCTAAATAAGTCTGATGCATTTAGGTAATACATTTGGATGCAAATAATAATTACAATTACAATTTAAACAATTATGTTGTTAACAAATATGTTCTAATATAAGTTTCCCTAATGCAGGATCTCAAATCTAAAGCAGTGATAAGTAGCTTTTATTGAATGTCCTTTTTCAGAAATCTAAGGTCATTTTTATATTGTTAACTATATATTAGGGCAAAAAAAGGGGAAAAAAGGGATATTCAATATCGGTGATCATTGTTAACATTCAAGGAGTTGCATTGAAGTGTTAAAAGGCCACTTTTAAAGCTTCAGGGACACAGAACCCAATGAACAAACTCAACAGGTATTGGAGTTCAGTGTAGCAAGAAGTCTTGAAAAATAAGAGTCTGAGAGGGGAAAAGTCACTTAAAGCAAGAATCTTAATGCAGGAATATGTTAGATGATGTGTATCAGAGTCATTCAGTTCAGCAAAGCAATAACACAGCGTCCCTGAAGACGTAGATCTACCCATAATGTTTAAAAAATCACTTTGCAGCATATGTGGTCGGCACTTGCCAACTATTGTTAATAGTTATTTTAGGAAGATTTTTGAAGCCTTATCTTAGGTTAACACCCCCCATACTGGGGCCGAGAGATGCTATTTCAAGTTGTGTTATTAAATTAAATTACTTCTTTCTTTTGTGATCTTGTGTATGAATTTTACACGTATGTTTGATTAAACTGTAAAGCTTAAGTTTCAGATTTGTGTTTTGTGAGTGATTATTTTTAAATGGCTATTGGATCTTGTCACATCATGTTTGTTTGGGGCAACAGGGTGACATCGCAGATGGGACAGTTGATAGCGCAACTTGGCTTGTTCGACCCGTGTTCAGTCGAATCCCACAACGGGTAAAGGCATCACTGAAGTACAGCCGTGCTGTGGTGTGTTCACAATGACAACTAATCACTCACTCACTCACTTAAGCAGGAAAGGTCAAAAACACCGGAACAGGAGCCACGCCCACCGGAAGTATGATATAGATCGTGACAAAAATAATAATTGATTAATTGACTAATTGAAAAAATTATCAATAGATTAGATTATTGATAAGGCCAAAATAAGCTTGAGTTGCAGCCCTACTGTACTGTTCACGTAATTAAATTTCCTGCAGTTTGCAGTGGAGATTAGCTGAAAGATCAGGATTCATTACGGCGGTCTGAGGGGAGGCCTGCCTCTGAGATGGGTTTGCCCACAGCTTTGATCCCACTGATCCCTTCACACAGTCGGTCGTTGCTGCTCTCGGTTACCCGCCACCGCCCCCACCCCTCCTTCCTTTCCAGCCAGCCCCCCGGATAATCGCTCCATCCCCTCTTAAAATAGGCTTAGTTCATTATGAGCGAGAAAAGCCCATGTCCTGGCTGCTGCCGGCTCTCCGGGGTCACGCTGGCGTGCCAGCTTCCCTTTTGGACCGGAGCGAGGGAGTCGTCTGAGCCCTGTCTTCTCTTTCCCACTTTTCCGCCCCTCTCTACCTCCCTCTGTTACCCCACGCTGGGCTCTTCCTCTCTCTCTATTCTAGTCTCAGCAGGCCAGTGCCACATTTGAGCGAAAATAGAGCACCAGTGTCAAAGGGCAAACATTCTTTCTCAGTCACTGGCTTCTTAATAAATTTTACATAAAACTGTTTTTTGTTGTGCAGCAAAAATCAGGGTTACTAAGAGGCGAACACGTGAATCCATTTCCAGTTGATCTAATTGATGTCTGTAAATTATTGATCTCATTAAAAAACAAAAACGATTTGTGGTGGCACTTAGGCTAATACGCCTCTCTTGCTTTTGACAGGAAATTTTGACATGCCTTGAATTTTTATTGGTCCTTTGTAAACTTGTGTAAGTCATGAATGTACTAAAATAAAACATAGAATTACCAAAAATAATAGTGAATCGCAGCCTCAAAAGAGTGATTGAGTTGCAGTTTTGGAGTTCTTACATGTGCAGAGCACTTGCTCCATATGTTATTTGCGAGTGTTCTGCAAATTACATATTCATTGATTCATTATCCGAACTGCTGAATCCCAACCAGGGTCGTGGGGGTGGGGGTGGGGGTGGGGGTTGTGGACCGGAGCCTATGCCCCGGGAACCACAGACGCAAGACGGGGACCAACCCCGGGCAGGCGCCAACACACCGCAGGGCACACACAAACACCTGCACAATCACACTCCTAGTCACCACCCTGCCGCCCGCAAATTATAAAGTTAATGTAATTAAGAATGCACATAAATAAGAACAATGATTGTATTTGTCAAAGAAAATGATTTCCAGACTTTAGGCATGAAAAAGCTTCGGTCAATCTTAAGTTATTTCATTAAAATATGTTGCAACATCATCTTACCTCATATACTGTTTTAGTCCAATTTATGTAACAAATATCCAAGGTATAAATACGGTATAAAAGGTATAAAAACCTCCCCTGTTATGACCAAAATTGATCCAGCCTCACACTGCTCCGGGAACTCATTCATCATTATCTGAGTCAATGTTCCTCTTGTTATATTGAATGTTTTAAACAGAAAAAACTAAAGCGCCAGCAGTGACGTCAAAGGGAGACGGTCTGTGCCGCCCGTCAATGATTGTTCATCAGTGTTCATCCAGGACTAACCTGTAAAACACCAAACACTTTCATGTTGCTATTGTCCTCCCTCTTATCTCCACATCGATCCCTCGTTCAGCCTGTTCCAGCGTTAGTAAAGCCGAGAGACGGCGAGGGCCGATCATAGGTCACCTAATGACATTTCCAAAAACACAAATACACCCCCTCTTCCGTCGGCGTGAGCGACCAGATCTGATGATGCGGGCTGCATTCCAGCGCACCCAGTCTTTTGATGTGCTGTTGCCTGGTAACAGCGGGAAGTCTGGCCTGTTGATTGGAGGCATGTGAATGTCTCCTCTGACTCTGGTATTGATCATGTCTCTCACTAAATCAATCAGGCTCTTTGATATAGCATTGTAACAGTCTTAAGTCTATCACTTTTACCCTGTTCATTGTGGAACTATATCAGAGACATCGAACCACTCCTCTTCTTCATTCCCTCAATGAACACACACAAACACACACTTGAGTGTCACTACCACTTTCAGAGCCAAAGCCATGCAATACGTGATTGGGGTCATCAATGTTCCAGTCTTTCAAAAGCCATTGCAAGTGAAGATTATCTTTACTCTTTGCATGGCATTTTTAACTTAATCTGTTGGGATTTTAGCTTATTCTGGGCACATTTTACTCCATGTTGTACTTGTATATATTTTTATGCAACAAAAAAATCAAGCTCACTAGTTTTACAAATCCAAATAAGCAAAAACACAATATTCCCAATCGATATCTGATATGTAATGTCAATTTTCAAACTACAGGACACTGACACAACTGGAAAAACCACAGCTACAATTAAGTGGTACTTTTAAATATGATGCTGAGGATAAATGAGTCGTAATCATGCCCAAATTATGCAATAATATAAATGATTTTTTCCAAAGTTTTTTTTCCATACTGCTAAGGTACAGAGAAGGGCAATAAAACTCTATAGATATGAAGTTCACCCTGAGTATTATAATTTGACATTTTTAGTTTCTAAAGACTCACTATTAAATATAGCAGAAGAAGACAGAAGTGAAGAATGTCTTGCTATCGTTCTATTCACTGCACAGCTCATTATTTCATGCTTAACCATGATAATAGACCTAACTGTGGATCTTGATTCATTATATCCTTGTTCTTTCTCAAATGGCTACGTTCCAGAAGGATATTCACAAAGCATGACCTTCAAGAGCCTCCATGCGCCATGTTTCCAGGCTCGTTTGTGAGCAGATCCTTATTGAGGGCTGAATGGGGCATGATTAGACTTTGTCTGATTATCAGCATATGGCCCTTGTAGTCATCTTTTCATATCAAGTTAGATTTTTTAAAGTTTGACTGGAGTTAGAAACAGACACACTTTAGTATTTGAAGGTAATAACTGATTACTATGTTTGAATGTGGTCTGTTGACTGTTTTCACTGTTGAAGTGTATTAACAGCACAGACGTAGAAGTATCATTGATGTTGCCTTGTGAACTTTGGTTGTAGTTCTGTCCCTGTGCCCACCAGTCAGACTAAGCAGTAGTCTGCAGCCCACCGTGCGTCCAAGTGATTTTTTAAAAATGTGAAATCAGTAGTGAAACTGGATTGTGTTTTGACACCGTTGTATCAGAACTAGCACTAACATTTTCAGCTATTTGAGCTACAGTAGCTCTCCTATTGGACCAGACAGCCTTTGTGAGTCTCTGCCGCTCATCACCCTGTTGCTGGTTAACCAGTTTTCCTTCCTTGGGCCACTTTTGGTAGATCTTGACCACTGCAGACCAGGAACTTCTCACAAGAGCTGCAGTTTTGTAAATGACCTGACCCAGTCGTGGCCCTTATTAAAACTGACCAAATCCTTACACATGCTATTAACACATTAACCACAAGGAATGTTCACTCACTGCGTTAAATATGCCAGGTGTCATAGTAACAAGGCAATCAATGTTGTTCACTTCAGCTGTCAGCAGTGGTCGTAATGTTCTGGCTGATCGATGTAAATTGATTCTTTTATCCACAGCGACCTACATTCCCTAATTACAAGGTCACTTTTTCTGGGGTGGTGGCATGGTGGTGCAGTGGTTAGCACTGCAGCATCACAGCGAGAATCCTAGGTTCGATCCCGGGCCTTTCTGTGTGGAGTTTGCATGCTCTCCCAGTGTTCGAGTGGGTTTCCGCCGGGGGCTCCGGTTTCCGCCCACGGTCCAAAAGCATGCAATATAGGTTAATTGGCGCCGTAAGGTGTGAGTGAGAGTGTGATTGTGTGAGTGTGTGTGTTAGCGCCTGCCCAGGGTTGGTCCCCGCCTTGCGTCCGTAGTTCCTGTGGTAGGCTCCAGTCTCCCTCGTGACCCCAGTAGGGATTAAGCGAATTGGATAATGAATGAATGAATGAATGAACGAGTTTTCCAGGGCTTAAATGTATTGTCTTAAATGTCTAAATTGTCGTGTTGTTGGTAGGATAATGGTAGACTCAAATCCATGACCTCTTGGGTAACAGACAAGTAACTTACCATTAGACACTGACTACACATGCCTAGAAAAGAAACCAAAATGGATGAAAATGTGTAGTTTCCTGTAAGTACTGTATGGCGCCCTGAGCAAACCTCTGCTTTGGCACCCCACATACACCATGCCTGCTGTCACACCCCTTGCTCCACCCTGCTCACCCCCCTACCAGCAACAAAAGAAGAAAAATACCAATGCACAAATTAACTTTATTTAACAGCCATTATTACGACTGATGGGTCAACCTATCCCTCGTTTTCCCCCACCTCCTCTGTGAGATCTTCACAGCTAGCAGATCCTGCTCACAAACTAGCCGGGCGCCCATTCTGACCCACCCAGTCACATGATATCATTGACAGACGTGCAGAAGGGAGATAGAGAACCAATCACACAAATATAATGAATGTGACAGATTTTTTTTCCCCCTGAGCGCTCATGCCGCCCTCTACAAGATGCTACCCTGGCTGACTGCCCATGTCGCCCATACCTAAATCCACCCCTAGTTGTATATCATATCAGTTCAACTCCAAACTGGCCTAATCATTCATTCAGTCCACGAGACAGAATAAAACATGAGGCCAAGTTGGAATAGAAAGCCACATTTTGTCCCTCATCCTAAAGTTATGCTCCAAAAAGCAGTGCTATAAAGCCTGGCAAATTCAGTGCAAAAAAGAAATTGACCTTCTCTTGCTCACTCGTCTCCCCAAGGATTTCATTCTCTATTTTATATCAGGATTTTTTTCTTTTTTGGCTTTTAATCTCTCCGTCCCATTCATGCAGAGTTTTTCTTTTCTTCTTTAAAGATGTGTGAAGAAGAGAAGCCTCCTCCTTTTCCTGCACATTGAAAACGTCCCTTGAGGTTTCCAGGAGACTAATGAAATGTCTTTCAATATCAAACCTGGGCGAACTTTTCTAGACTCCTCAAATTATATAATGTATTAAAGGTGTGAAACTGTTCACACTGCCTTGAGCGCTTTCATTCTGAGCTTTTCTTATTTCCTCTCGTCTGCTTGTCTCCTGCTCGGCACTGCACCACGGTATCAGATTTTTTTTTCTGCCCCGACATGACACGTGCTTGTGGTTTGAACCCTGCTTTAGCCCCTTGACTGCTGATCAATATATGAAGTGTCCATTTTCATACTGTTGACACTAGATTACTGTTTCTGTCATGAGTGAGTCAGGATGAGATCCTGTGTGGCTGCAAAATCGGCTTTTTGCATCATGTTCACGTCAGTCCTTATCAGTATGATTTACAGGCCTGTTTGCCTCTCTAATAAGCAGCACTGTTGTAACCATTTTTGCTTACCATGAAGCTGTGGTGTGATTACAGTTCCTTTGAGCAACATTTGAGGCTGCACCACACTGGATAAATTGACCTTGCCATTTTTTTCTGCAATGTATATAAAATGTTATAAAAATGAATAATTCTTGAATTGCTCGAGTAGCGATTCTGCAAAACAAATACAAATCCGTAAAGACCTATTTTTAACTGTGAACCACCCTTCTTGAAAGTTGCATTTGAGCAACTAAATCAAAAGCACAGACTATGTAATATGTGACTCTGCACGGCAAAACCAGCCGCTTGTCGCAACAGAGGTTTCCGAGAAAAACGACCGTTTATGTTGCGTGGGGTAAAATTTTGGATTTTTTGTTTTTAGTGTTTTGAAACAGTTGGAAGGTCTATACTGTACTGTTGTGAATAAATTTCGCTGAAAAACGTACCCTTTCCATCATAACAACGTGACTTTCTTGAGGTGAGGAATTCAATTCCAGCAGAATGTTAAACGTTTCTGTTTTGACCGCTCTACTTCAATATTTACAGTAAATCCACTGGTTGACTAGCGTGAAGATATTTCTCCGGAATCCATCTTCGTCTCCCGCGTTAAGTCAACCTAACGCAGGTAGGCTATCCGTGTGGCTGTGAATGCAGCGTAGGCTACCGTAAATGCAAACGTAGCCACGACCGCAACAAGCGTCTGTGAGTGCTACGTCGATAGTCAACTTCAAAGGCAGATTTCTCCGTTTCTCACTTGACGTAACAGGAGAAACCCGACTCCTTTGAACGTTGATATCTCAGTCATATGTCGTCCGATTCATTCCATATAGGTATCGTTTTGAAGCTTGGTTTATGCCCTTTCATGAAAACATAATAACTCAAATTTGAGAATTTGCGATAAGCGACTGGTTTTGCCGTGGAGGGTCACATATGTAATAATACGCCATGTAGATTTAGTATTCAGCAAGAAACTTGAGTTGGTTACATATTTCAGTCATAAGATGCATATTTCTCATGTGAATTTTGTCTTTATAAACTCAATATATGTTTTATGCCCTTGCTCTGATGATGGACTGGTGTATATCCCATCTATTTTGAAAGTGAGTGATTATTTGTCATTGTGAACACACCACACCACAGCACACAATGCCACCATGAAGGAGCAGTGGGCAGCTAACAAGGGCAGCACCCAGGGAGCAGTGTTTGGGGACGGTACCTTGCTCATGAGTACCTTAGTGGTAACTTACTGATCACGGGGCGAACAGTGGAATAAACATTGGGCAGTTGTCATGCCGTGTGCTTGTTGTATATCAATTTAGATGAGCTGTTAAAGCCTGTGGTAGCTAATTTTTATTGATTATGCAGTGAAAAAACTATTAATATGTGCTCACACTTAAATTTTAGTCACGCCTCAGCAGGTTCAGTGATACTTAAGTACTGTATATTGCATTACCCTCATTAACCCAGACCATCAGATACCTCTCAATTACTTACCTGAATCAAATTTCGACTTGGCTGCAGGTGATCTAGCAATAATTAACTGTTAGCTGACGAAATGATTCTCTTGCAGTAATATACTGTTAATTGCTGTCACTGCAAATGTAGTTAACCGGTATTTCTGGTGGGGTCGGTGGGTTAATATGATAAAATATTTCCACAGAGACAAATAGGGCCATGTCCAAAATGTACAAACAAGTTGAGTCATTACAGTTCTTATCTGTCCATACTCATTAATAACAAATAATACGATATCACACAGATCTCACTCTTAGAAAATGACAACCGGCAAATTTTCCTTTTGTAACAGGCAGCAAAAAGGCTGTATCATGGCGTGTTTGGTTTCATTTGCCTTACTTTACACTAAACTCAGGAGCAGCGGTGGTGTAACGAACGGTTAGGATCGCCGGTAAAGGTACTCACAAGCAAGGTACCATCCCCAAGCACTGCTCCCTGGGTGCTGCCCAAAAAGCTGTCAACAGCTCCTTCACAGATAGGTCAAGTGCAGAGGTCACATTTGGTGGTGGTGCACCTTGTGCAGTGCTTGTCACCATGACAATCACTCACGTCACATCCTGTCACGTGACTATTGCGCATGTTCATACGATGCTATCGATGTTGAAAATGTATATATTGCCGCTCCTGTATGCCCAGTTCTAAACTGAAGTCAAAGAAACAGGACTACAGCTTGTTGACCTGAAACATCAGCGCTGCATACGTCATAAGTAGCCACGGATGTTTCCGAGACCCCATCAGTCGAGGGCGTGTGAGCCCTAAATCTCATGCTCTCTTAGAGTGGAACTGATTCGGATGCAGGGTCATGTTCTGCGTCGGTCCACGAGGCCCCAACACAGCCATCAGACATCCGGTAATCCCTCAAACTCGCAAGCACCTTTCAGCAAAGAAGCTGGCAGTGCTTCCCTCCTGCCGGCTCGCCTCCCCGTCGCGCTTTTTGGGGAAGTCACACTGATTTTAACGGGTTTATCCCCAGGGTAACTTAAGATGTGGAAGGGAGGGAAAAGTCTCTGAACTGTTTCATAAATAGTTCGAGGCAAGTCACAAGGCATCGCTGGTGTTCCAACAGAGTCAGTTGTAACTACCTGAGTGTTTGCACAAACACGCCGGTATGGAAACTCATGAGCAGCAAAAGTGGCATCAGATAGGCTGAGTGCATGCTCATTGCACTCTATATTTTTTCTGTTACTTTTTAAAATATTTGCATTAAATTCATTATTCATAAAGATGCCCAAACATCTGGAAATGTTTTGCAAAATAAATAAAATGAAATAATTTTTAAAAAGTGATTGCAGTGGTGAAACTGGATTGCAGATCACAGACCCCCTGCAATGCTGCCACGGACCAATAGGGGCAGCACACTGCTGGTTGGAAACCCCCCAGTGTTATCGATCATGGGCTTCCACATCATTGATTATGTGATTAATTTTAATAGCTCTATCCACAACGTCATTGAATCGTAGATTGAAAATGTAGATGTTCATATTACTTTTAACATCATGTTTTGCATTTATTTATTTATTTGCTTTAAGACTGTTCTAGAGCACAAATATTAAGTAACAGTACGGTTTCATGCCAAGAAAGAGTACTACAGATTCTATTTTTCTTTAAGGATGCTGATGGAGAAGTACAGAGAGGGTCAGAGGGAGCTGCATTGTCTCTTTGTAGATTTAGAGAAAGCATATGACAGGGTGCCGGGAGAGGAGCTGTGGTATTGCATGAGGAGGTCTGGAGTGGCAGTAAAGTATGTTAGAGAGGTGCAGGACATGTATGAGAACTGTGAGACAGCAGTGAGATGTGCTGTAGAAGTGACAGAGGAGTTCAAGGTGGAGGTGGGACTGCATCAGGGATCGGCTCTAAGCCCCTTCTTGTTTGCTTTGGTGATGGACAGGCTGACAGATGATGTTAGACAGGAATCTTCATGGACTATGATGTTTGCAGATGACATTGTGATCTGCAGTGAGAGCAGGGCGCAGGTAGAGGAAAGGCTAGAGAGGTGGAGATAGGTGCTGGAGAAGAGAGGAATGAAGATTAGTCGCAGCAAGACAGAATACATGTGTGCAAATGAGAGGGGCACAAGTGGAACAGTGAAGTTACAGGGAGTAGAAGTAAAGAAGGTAGAGGACTTCAAGTACTTAGGGTCTACAGTCCAAAGCAACGGAGAGAGTGGAAAAGAGGTGAAGAAGCGTGTGCAAGCAGGTTGGAATGGGTGGAGAAAAGTGTCAGGTGTGATGTGTGATAAAAGGGTTTCAGCAAGAATGAAAGGAAAGGTGTACAAGACAGTAGTGAGACCAGCCATGTTGTATGGTTTGGAGACAGTGCCAATGAGGAAAAGACAGGAGGCAGAACTGGAGGTTGCAGAGCTCAGGATGTTGAGATTCTCTTTGGGAGTGACGAGGATGGATAGGATCAGGAATGAGTTCATCAGAGGGACAGCTCATGTTAGATGTTTTGGAGATAAAGTCAGAGAGGCCAGACTGAGATGGTTTGGACATGTCCAGAGGAGAGACAATGAGTACATAGGTAGAAGGATGCTGAGGTTGGAGCCACCAGGCAGGAGGCTGAGAGGAAGACCAAAAAGGAGATTTATGGATGTGGTGAAAGAGGACATGAAGTTAGTTGGTGTGAGGGTAGAGTATAGGACTAAATGGAGACAGACGATTCCTTGTGGCTGAAAAGCCGAAAGAGGAAGAAGAAGACTAGATAAAATAGTTGAACGCCATTTTTTCTGTAGATTTTAGGGCATGTTTACACATATGTGGATATTTTTATGAACGCATATACGTTTTATACGTTTGGGCCTTTCGTTTGGGCTTTTTGAGGTGGCTAAAACTCTGTTTAAGTGTAAATGAAAGGCCCAAACGTATTAAAAAATATGCCTTTATAAAAATATCCACATATGTCTAAACAGGCCCTTAGTATTACTAACTACTGTATTTAAACCGTAGCTTGTCTGTAGCTTGTCTGCATTTAATCATCAGTAGCTTGTAGATGGAAAGTAGCTTCCCCAACTGGGTTAGTGTTGGTCCAGGGTCATGGGTTGTACTTTTATTTCTATGCTCATTTAATAAAAATCAAAACAGCCGTGAGGAGCGGGTAAAGTTCCAGAGTTTGGGTTTGAGTTTGGGTTGGAGATGTGGAAGACCTTATTGGTGTTGTCTTTTATATTTCTGCTTTCGTTCCAGTGGGTCTGGGGAGGATTGGTGGAGGTGTGGTTGTTGAGCGCTTGATCACAGCTGGGTGTCTGTGTGTGTGTGTGGGACCCCTCGCTGCCTGCTGTCCCACCATGTTGTGGCTTGTTTTAGGGATCAGGACATAAGAGCACATGTGGTTACGGGAATAAATAATATATCCACCGCGGTCTGGTGGGAGTGTGAACAGCTTCACAGCAGCATGTGGTCGGGTTAAGTGGGCAAGGATCAGCATTGACATTTAGAGAATCTCTCTCTCTCTCTCACACACACACACACACGTTTTACCCCCTCTCTTGCTTTACATCACTCTCTCATTTATCTCATTGTCTTTTTTACCTCATCATTGTTTCTTTCTCCTGCTTTAAAGTGCACTCTTCAGTCTCTGTTTCTTACCTCACTCTCTTTTTTATATCTCTCTCATGCTTTACATCCCACTCTCAGTTATCTCACTGTCTTTTTGTATTCCCTCTCTTCTGTTTCTCTCTCTCTCTCTCTCTCTCTCTCTCTCTCCACATCCCCCTCCCTCTCCTCATTCCTCTCTCTCTCTCTCTCTCTCTCTCTCTACATCCCCCTCCCTCTCCTCATTCCTCTCTTTCCCTCTCTCTCTCTCTCTCTCTCTCTCTCTCTCTCTCCACATCCCCCTCCCTCTCCTCATTCCTCTCTTTCCCTCTCTCTCTCTCTCTCTCTCTCTCTCTCTCTCTCCACATCCCCCTCCCTCTCCTCATTCCTCTCTTTCCCTCTCTCTCTCTCTCTCTCTCTCTCTCTCTCTCTCCACATCCCCCTCCCTCTCCTCATTCCTCTCTTTCCCTCTCTCTCTCTCTCTCTACATCCCCCTCCCTCTCCTCATTCCTCTCTTTCCCTCTCTCTCTCTCTCTCTCTCTCTCTCTCTCTCTCCACATCCCCCTCCCTCTCCTCATTCCTCTCTTTCCCTCTCTCTCTCTCTCTACATCCCCCTCCCTCTCCTCATTCCTCTCTCTCTCTCTCTCTCTCTCTCTCTCTCTCACTCTCTTTCTCTTTTCACACATTTTTAACTTCTCTTCTGTGTTACATCCTTGCTCTCTCTCATCCCTCTCTTTGTCGATCTCACACCCACTCTCTCTCTCATTCTACCTTTATCATTTTTACCTCTCTCTCTCTCTCGCTACATGTTTCTGTTCTCTCTTTCACTCTTTGGTCAATTTAACTCATTATATGCCCTTTGAGTCCTTAAACTAAACCGTGGTCTAATACCAGAACCGGTCTCATCATACTCCACAGTGATTTGAACACACACACACACACGGTTTCTGAGTATGTACATTTCTACATGGCTATCATCTGCCAGTCTGATGGCAATGAGATTCTGACTGGCAGATAAAAATGTTAGATATTTTTTGTGTGTGACACTTGAGTGGCAAAAGTCATCCTCAGGTTCCACCCATTTTACAGAGAAAATAACACAGCCGTGTGGTTCTGCACTAGCACTGGCTCTCTAACAAAGCCTTTATTTATTTTTATGCTTATCTCTCTCTCCCTCTCTTTCTGTGTGTGTCATGTTTGGTATCACTTGAGAGGAGAAACACGACGAGGTGTGTGAGTGCGCTGAATGGACAGATGTGGCTGCTATTGTACAGACTGCGAGTTGAGCTCAGTCATTGTGTTTTGCTGTTGGTGAAAGCACTTCAGCACAGCCGGGAATTCACTTTTTATGCTTCACTGTGTTTCTCATTACTCTAGTAACATGCTAGTGTCTCCCTCCGCTCTCGCTAACTCCAGCCATCCACATCTGCACCCTGCTTCCCTCTCGGCCTCGCTCACAGCCCTCCAGCCACAAATATTGGGATGCTGCACACAATATCCCATAATACCGCAATCTAGTTTTAGAAATACGGTCTTATTATTGTTACACTTTACAATACTGGCACACAAATAAACATGCATTAAAAAATCATGATGAGCAGCATAGTCAATATTTGTACTTAAGTACAAATGCACAATCGTATGGGACGAACAGTCACATATGAGCACAGGCTAACGAAATGCCGGTGAAACTCAAATTTTGTGCATACGCAGGAAGGAAATGTCATTTTAAAAGTACAGACACTCTCTGGGCGTTGCCCTTGTGAGCTGCCCACTCCCCCTTTGTGGATGGGTCAAATGCAGAGGTCACATTTTGTTGCGGTGCACTGTGTGCTGGGAGTCTGGGAGCTGCAATTCCAAACTGATTTTTTCTCAGAGAGCTGGTTAAGTTTAATTAATTAATCTGGAAACAAAGACGTTCATATTTTTTTTCCTATACACATTTTAATCATATGACCAAGTTTGGCCCAATCTTCTACTACTGCCTTTAATAATGAAGGCATGATGTTGATCTAACTGAAGCCTGGATTACGCTTGACGTACAGTGGCTTGATCTCGTCTGAACCATCTTTATAAAATAGGTTTATATCAACTAAGGTGATCTGTGAGGAGAGAATTGTATAAGCTTTTTGGGACTCACTGTGTAATAACAACTATTGAGTGATTATTTGTCATTGTGAACACAGCACAGCACAGCACACACTGCACCACAACCAAATGTGACCTCTGCATCCGGGAAAGAGATGTGGGCAGCACCCTCAGAACAATGCTTGGGAACGGTACCTTGTTCATGAGTACTTCAGTGCTACCTTTAGTATTCCAGGACCTCTGTTCACGGGGCCTAACTGTTACACTACCAACTGCCCCAGCTAATGATATATGTTGGGTACCAGTATTGTGAACCAGTGTTAATTTTACAATTGAAATATTTACAAGCACTGATCCCATCCCTGAACTTTTCCTCAGCAATTAGTCATTTTCATTTGCGTACGTACTGTAGTGTGTGAAAACCTTTATGGCATGAACTTCCTGCATTTTGGTTGCCTACATTTAGTTAGATTGGGGTGTAGATTTTTACAGTTTAAGGTTGATATCTTGTTTGAGTGGAACGAGATTCTTGTATATGCAGACTGAAAAGGAGACGTGTTGTGTTAAACAGTCTGTGCATGACAAAGTTCCACTCCTCTTTCTTTTTTTCTTATTCAAGTTACATCTACACCTCTTGATTTTTATTTTTTATTATTATATAGCTATTCACAGAATAGTCCATTACTGGTGTATTCAGCATTTATGTGTAAATTCACATATTTGGGCAAATGCATATTACTGTATGTGATTGCATGGAATTATGTGGAATTTTTTGGCAATTTTATGCATATGTCTGTACTTTAGACTCCATATGCAGCTGAGGTTTGGGTTTAGTCACATCTTCCTCGCTGTGTTAATAAAACCTCGCTTGTTACCTAAAACTTGCTTGCAGCTGTAATGGTACAGTCTTCATGTTTGTATAAAAACATGTCTAGGTAACCACAGATGTGGCGTGACCCGGACTGAAACAATCTCTCAGTCTGAAAGCCTGTGTCGTGGCCAACAAAGCTCAGAGCCACTGCTTAGTCCTGTGATTTTGGATTCATGTGCTCAAGTTAATAGCAGCATAGCTGTATAGCTAAAAGTTCAGCCTGACTCTGAAGCTAATTTGCACCTGCTGTAAGTAAGGCCTGTCATAATTGTCAGAGTGCTGCTGAAGATTGAGTGCTGTCCTCCTCCCGCTCCTCACTGGGTGGCACGCTGATTGGCATCTGAATTACCTGCAATCAGGGTTTAACCACAACCTGCCAGGCCTGATGGAGATGTGGCACAGCCATGCGGCTCCTGCTGCTGCCGCTGCTGCTGCCGCCTGGACTGCACTGGATATCAGTCTCTTTCTCTCTTTTTCTCTCATACTCTTCTTGTATTGTCTTTCTATATTTCCTTTTGTTACTTTCTTTCTTTCCCTCTGTCTCATTCTCTTGTTTTCTCTCTCCTTCTCTCTGTCTGCCTTATATATTTTACCTCAGCCGCTTAATCCCAATAGGGGTTTATCCCAGAACTTTTTTGCATTTATTTACTGCATCACTTGCAAACATACATACGTTACCATTCCTGAAGACCGCATAAAAATTACAACAGCAGCAGAAATATGAAGCAATAATGAGTGGTTCAAGACGTCTGCATATATACAAATACAGGATAGTGCTTAATGATAATATGTCTGCATATGTGAATGCAGATGTATTGATGTCTAATTACAATTCTGTGTGTGTGTGTTGCTGAGGCAGCTGCAGTGGCCAGGGGGAGGTTTAGCACAGTGATTCAGGGCTGCGAGGAAGCCACAGTGAATAATGTCTCATCAATTTACTTTAGAGCTCTGTCTCAAATGCATGTCACCAAAGGCCACTATTTTTAGTCCTGCCCCTCATTCCCACTGTAAATCTCTCTCCCTCTTCCCCTCCCTCTATCTCTCACTCCCCCTCCCTCCCCCCCCTCTCTTTGTATATTTGTGTTTGCCAGTTTGCCATTATGTAGTTATTTTTCTGTAGCTACATGTATATACATGTATATATGGAGTCAAAGTCAAAGTAAACTTTGTCATCTCACAGTAAACAGAGAGACAAAATGATGAAGCTCAAGGTCCACAGTGCACGTAAAGCCATAGGAAAAGTGCAACACAGGACAAGAAGTGGTAGCAGAATGTATATTATTATTATTATTATTATTGTTATTATTATTATTATTATTATTATTATTACAGAAGAAACAACAATTACAAGAGGCTTCCATAGCACTTTGTGCTTGGACCCCTAATTAGAGAGTATACACAAAATCTGTTTAGCATTTATTATAACTTTTAAGGTCCTGCATCATTGTGCATCTTCATGACCGGAGTATGTAAGTCCTGCCAGGTTTGTGACTTTAATGAGTGAGGTTTTCTGACTGGCTGTCCTGTCCTTGGTGTGAAGGAGATTGGGCAGCTCCGCTCGATAAAGAATCTCCACTGATGGACACAGAGCCACCAGCAGATCAAAGCCTGCAGCCTATCGACAGCTCCTCCATTTCTGCCCTTTGTCTCAGGAAGCACTGAGGGACACTGGAATTCACTTTTGTCAGCATATTGATCAGCAGTTTAGTCTTTAACCCCAGTCACAAGCCTGCCCCCTTACCCCTCTCTTTTTCTCATTGTGAGTCTATTATTATCTTTGTGAGACACTTCCACTGACTTCCAAAGTAACTAGATTTAAATAGTACTACAGTACCATCTAACCTTAACCATAACCTCAGTAACCAAAAGCAAATCTCATACCTCTTTTAGGTCTGCAAATAAAGCCTGAAGCAAAGCATTTTGTCCTTATGCAGATGGTCTTCGCATACAAAAATCTCCCCACTATGCCATCAGAATTAAGCTTCTTTTAGGGTTCCCAAAACCCCATAAATGCACACAGCGTACAAGCCGAATCTTTTCTGTATAATAATTAGTTATTTCTTCACAAATGCATAAAAACCTGCACACACTCTGAGTAATTTAAGCAGGAAGATATTATCATTTCAGGAAGAACTGCATCCATTCCAGCTCATGAGGAGGCTAGAGGAAACTGTGCTCACTCTGCAGGTTGTAAAATATAAAAATAGAGACTAACGATTTAACTTTAATTGCAACTCTGGCAGAAGTTATGATCTTATTACATTTTCCCATCAGCCTTAAATGGTTGTATGCAGCAAAGCCAGGAGCCTTAAGCCAAAACAAATAGTGTTTTTAAATATGTTTGCTCTTTTCCACTTTTTTTTGTCTGTCACCGTGGTGAGAACCTGCCAGATTGGTGAGACGTGCCCAACCACAATTCTCTTCATAAAATTGAAGGGGAAAAAAGAAATGTGTGACAGATACGAGACACCATATTCTCCTGCAAATCCCTAGAAGTATATGAATCACCAGAATTTCTAAAGCTCTCGAGCTCTAATGAAATGAGTCCTCGGTCCGTCCCTGTCTTTTTGGCACCTCCTAAATCCCTATCTGCTCTCTGTCAGCATGTTCTCCCCAGATCATGACAGACTACAAACTGCAGCTAGTGTTAAAAATGCAAACACAGATTGCTGGCTCTCCTCACTTGTGCATGAAATATTGAGTATGAGAAGCTTGCTGTCGTCTCTGAGTGGCAGCGGAATTAGGCTGGGGAGAGAGGCACTCACGGAGCTGTGATGCTTCATGTGAGGGTTCCTGAGACCAAAGAGAGACCCAATCCTAACACCAAGCCCGAGACCAGCATGAGATCCATGAACAATATGAAGCCAAGGCTTGAGACTAACACGAGTCCCAAGACCAATGTGACGCCAGAGACAAACATGAGGCGTAACACCAATGCAAAACCCGAGACCATCAAAATAGTGGGCCCAAGACCCAAGGCAAGGCCAGATCCAACAGGAAGCACAGGAATAAAGCAAGGCTAAAGACCAACACAGGCCTAGGATAAAATGAAGGGCCCTGGACCAACGCAAGGCCCAAGACTAATGAAGGTTTTGAGACCAACATGAAGCCCAAAACCAACACAAGGCCTAAGACAAATGTAAAGCGAGACTGAAAGCAATGTAGGATCTGAGACCAATGCAAGGCATAAGACCAATGTGAGACTTGGGAGTAAGACAAGACCCAAGACCAAGAAGAAGTCCAGGACTAAGGCAAGGCTCAAGACCAGCACAGTGCCTGAGACAGCTGCAAGAGAGCAACCCTAAGACCAGTTTTGAAGCCCAAGACCAATATGAGGCCTACCAACAATACTATGTTTCATTAGCACCCTTAGAGCACCCTTTTCCCGGTAAGGAAATTAGCTCATTTTAGTTAGCTACACAGCTTTTCAGTCCCATGTACACACACCCTGCCCACCTGCAACACCATATGCAAGTCCTCACGCACCCTCAACCGCGCTCGGTGTCGCCTGTAACGAATGTGACCTTATCCAAGCAGAGCGGGCTATTTCGGCGTGCCTATTGTGATGACTCCGCTGGGCTGTCTGGAGTTTTTGCGTTCTCATTACTTTGTCTTGGGAACATTCTGTCAGAGTGCTCTTTTTGAGCAGAACAGCAAATCCGGGGTCGTCTTCCTGACTGACAGCTGTAGAACGGACGTGTCATTAGACAGAGCAGCTGTCGCGTCATTGCACCGCGCCCCGCTTGCCGAACATTTTGTATTCAGGCGTACGAGCGTGGCGCTGCCTTGATTGAGCTGTCGGAGCTTTCGGCACAAGCTCTCTGCCATTTAAGACGACGCTGCGAGACAAATGTTGGGCTGGAGAAACATCTGTTGGGCGGTCGGTACAGGCTACGGGACAGTCTTTACGCAGACGACGCTGCAGAAATTCCCAGCTGCTCCTCCTCGTCCGTTTTGCCACCTGTGCAGTTTTTAATGCGTAATTTACTGCTAAATACTCTCAGACTTAATCTGAGGCGCAAACCCCCTCACACAGCTTTTTTTAAATCATAATCGGCCTTGCTGTTCTAACATGATTGTTAGGGCAAGGGTCAGGCTTGAGGGATCTATGCACTCCAGAACATGCAACCTCCTTTGTGGTTAGACACATTATGAGTGGAAGTGACCTAATAATCCTGCAGTCTGTTCCAAATGACAAGTGCAGGCTGTTTATTAAATTTTGTTTCTGAGTCTTGTGACCTCTAAAATGTTGGCTCTCCTGTCACTGTCACTAGTTTTGAGAGAAAACCAGGTTTATATTTCACATTGCACATGAACAAATCTTCAAGCTAAAGAGGAGAAGAGAATATAAAGCTATGGTGTGATTAGGCAGCCAGATTTTATATGGTCATTGCGGTAAATTTTTAGCACGCTGACCTTCAGTTTAAAAACTCCTCAGACAGGTGGACAATCTAGTAACAAGCGTGGAGCTGTGATTTGGAGCAGAGCGGCAGCGTCCAGCAGCGCTGTGACATGAGTCATTAGTGTTTAATCACTTTGTCAATATTGCCATGCCAAATCAGACACATGCAGATCACATTTGCTGGCGGTGAAGAAAATTCACAATGTCCTTCCCTTTATGAATTATCTTAGGGTCAGAATGTCAAAGCTTTAAGCTTAAGATCTCTCCCAAATCCACAGTGACCTTGCTGAATCTTGAGCAGACTGAAGCGTAGGATGACTCAGGACAGACTTTATCACGTCACCCTGCTTTATATGCCATTATAATAATCTGTATGGAATATTTCAATAGAGATACTGTGCTTTTCATAGAGGTGACCTTAAGAGCAGATGTCAGCTGATTGTCAGTCTGATTAAATAAATTGGTCTATTTTTCAATCCCTTATAGATGGACACTTGAAAGAGCTTAATATAGCTTGCTTTAATTATTATATATGGCCTTCAGGCAAGGCTGTTTTATGGCTACATACTCTTTTGAGTCAGTTTTCTTGCGACATCTACATGGTGTGTCAAAAAAGCATTTCTGTACATTTGCTTATAAATTTGCCATATGTAACCAGAAGCAGGGGTCATAAAACTGGAGCCACGTCGTCTCGTCTCTCTGTATACTTGTATACAGTATATAGCAGAGATGACAATAAAGTTAACTTTGACTTTGACATTGATTGACCCTCACACCTAAACCGGTAGCTTCAATATCTTCTGAAATGACATTTGTCACAAACAACAATATTTTCATATTAACAAAACACTTTACCGGTCAATCGATGACCAAAGTTAACAACAATTATACGTTTTTGGAGATGCGATTTACGAAAATTATTCAAATGCCACCCTTTCACATGGACATGGAAGGCATTAATTCAGCAGTGCTACTGGTTGATCTTCGTGTCAATGGTGCTTCCTCCCAGACAAATTATTTCCGGGCCAAAACACTGTTTTGGAGCAGTTGGTGAGCATAACAGTTACAGAGTTCACCCTGTGATCGGAAGGTTGCTGATTTGAATCCCCCACCACTAAAGGTACGACTGAGGCACTCATGAGTAAGGTACCATTCCCAAGCACTTTCCTTGTCAGCTGACCCTGCCCCTTTGCGGATGGGTCAAATGCAGAAGTCACTTTTTGTTGCACTGTGTGCTGTGCTATGTTCACAATGACAATCACTCACTTTTACTTTCCAACTTTAATGCATATGGTATTTTATTGCAACTTTATTGCATTCATTTTAAAATACAACAGTGAAAGAATTTTGAAAACCTGTCACCTTTTGCCAAAGTTATGGGCAATACAGAGTACAGAGGTATCTTGTTTGATTGACAATATATACAGTGTAGAACACACATGCAATGAATTTGGAATTAATGACATTGCAAAGAGTGAAATGCATTGGGTTTGGAGGTTGGATTGAAGTCTGGAAAAGTCACGAAATCTATACTGGTGGGTCTTGCAAGAGATGAAGATTGGAATTGACACTCTGTCACATTTCTTTAGGTTGAATAGCATGGTTCTCATTCTGGATGTGTGTCTATTTGTGTGCATTGACTACATAAACATGAATCTAAAATTGTCCTGTGCTGTTGAAACTGTTGGTTGTGTGAATATTGTTCTGCTATTCATCACAGTCCAATTTACAAACAAAACCGTAATTCCATAAATATGCCCGTTTTTTTCTTTCGTACTTGCATTTAAATTGTTTCATGTGCAGGATTAATTAAAGAAATACTTTTCTCATAAATCAAATATAGCCAAAGCCAGCAATGCTTCTAGCCACATTAGCTTTCCTTCATTGTTATTCACATTTATATAAAAGTCCACTTGATTTAAGACTGAATGTTAACCTCAAAGACACTGTTTCATATCAGATCCAGTGTTCCAAATGTCTACTTTATTAAGTAGTGGTACTTTATTAGGTATCATATTTGTATTGTCTCAGTGAATAAATTGGGGCAAAAGGATTGTTATATGAGAAATATCTTGACACATCCAGAAGAGTGGGCTGTGATTATAAAGTAGCCTTGGACCGCTCAAGGGGGTGAATTGCTGATCTTTAGTTAATTAAAACAGACAGTTTGTCCCTGCTTCATACTCAGAGGGCTTGACCTGGACTCTCCGGGGCTCAGAAAGGCCTGAATATTTACTTCTGGATTTAACACATGCAAATAAATGAATCACATTTCCAGCCCAATATAGAAACGTTAACCAGGAGGCTCTTGTTGAGGGTTGAGAATAACTGACACAAACTGATAGGTCTGTCTGCTGACACGGTCCTTGGGGTGATGGATGTGTTTGGGTGCTGGTAATATTGAAAAAGAGCTTCAATCTGAAAATCTTTACTTGTAAGATGATCTGGAGGGAGGGAGGCGGGGAGAGAGAGGGAGAGAGAGAGTGTATTTGGATTGGATGTGCTTCAGGTTTTTGTGTTTTTGTTACTGCTTGAAGATGAAACCGTCACAAAATAAGGCAAAACGGTTTCGGCAGAATAATGGTTTTCATATTTGAAGTACCTCTGGTTGTGCATGAAGATGTGTGATCGGTTTTTCATCCCGTCTGGAAGTAATCAGTATTACTGAGAGGTGATACATGGAGTTGGCCTGTTCAGAGTCTATTCTATCAAATCTATTCATCCAGCCCTCAAGAAGTTATAATTAAGGGGCATGAATGGTCACAACTTGGATTCAAGCCTGGATTCTACTTGCAGAACCTGCTAATACTCTTTATATTCCCACTATCTGTTTGTTATCACTTTAGATTTCACTCCCTGGCATCACCCAAAGGAGCAAGCTTTGAGGCTTGAGGCTTGATTTCTCTAAAGGTTTCTTCCTCATGCCTCCGAGAGAGATTTTCCTTGCCGCTGTGGCCTCGGGCTTACTTATTAGGGACTCGGACCTGGAACTGCATAAAGCTGCTTTCTGACAGTGTTTATTTGAAAATATTCTACAAGGACGAAACCGAATTGCACTGAACCGTGTGTGGGTGAAAGTGTGATGAATGAGGAATGATGGGATTCTTTTATTTTTCTGTGGCTTGTGGATTGGTGTTAAGAGTGGAGAGAAATAGAGACAAGTTACTGGTTAGAAGTTGGCTGCAGTATGTCAAACTCCTGAAATGCGAGCGAGGTGGAAAAAACGATTAGCTTCCTTCATCTTCTCTCTCCACCAATGAGAAGAGAGGAACTCGATGGCCTAGCCACCCGTGTAATGAGGTCCTTTAGCCAAATTAATAGCCCTATGTGTGTATGCATGTGTGTGTACGAGTATGTGTGTGTTACTCTCAGTCAAACTTGCCAGATGTTTGATATATATGTGTAGATAAAAGAAACAGTCTGTCATCTGTAATCTTTCAGGCTGTTGTGACATATCCAGGTTGACATCTTTGGCAGTTTGGCTGATAAGTCTGTTTCTAATATTCCAGGGTGACATATGCAGAGGTTAAACCTGAAATGTTGACGTTTCTCTTTTAGCAAATTCATCTTGGCAAAAATATGCACCCTCACTGCAGTTCAACTCATCCAAATGTGGCATGTTTTAATTAGTAATCGATAGTACATTGATGAAACAAACCTTCCATGGAAGACGTAGAGATTAAAATCAAGTTCTGGGCAATAATGATTGTGTTAAGACTTGTCCAGAACTAGAAAATCAATGACAGCATTGTTTCCGTTATTAGTCCACTTTTGGGACTTTTCCGTCGCTATACAGGGAACATGGTGTACTAAAGCCGTACTGTGATAAGACCACCTAAACCGAGACCGAGTCTCGACCAAGATCAGAGTGTGTCGAGACCGAGACAAGACCAAGACTCTGAAGGGTCCGAGATGTGACCGAGACCAGGGCGGGCGAGACCGAGACCAGACCAATGCATTATTTACACAAATAAATGAAACATGCAAAGCCTCTCAAAGCATCCCTCAAAAAGAGCTGAACAAAGCAAACAACATACACTAAGAAACATTTAACAGGTTTATTCAATATTTCTCTATCTGTTCCATATCTATAATGAGGAAGTCACTGGAAGCAGTTATCCAAACTGATCACATCATATGTTAAACTCAGAAAACCACAGTAGCAAAACACTCCTCAAGACCAAACTCACCCCAAAGATAAGGGTTAGTTGCTAAACACCACATAACATGGCTTGAAACACCAGATACATGGAGAATCAATTTAAAGTACAGTTTGGTTACATTTTAGAAACATGAGAGATACAACATTCTGTGACCTAAACATGCACAATGGGGTTTCATTATAATGCCCCCTCTACTAATGAATGTGAGTGATGTGAAGGGGCAGGGCGGGTAACGGCGTTGGCAATAACATCATTGGTTGCACTTGAAGTGAGAAGTTATCCAATCAATACCCAATCAGAGTTTCTCTGTCTCAGACCAGTCTCAAGTATTACAACACTAGTGATAAGTGAAAGTGAGTGATTATTTGTCATTGTGAACACAGTACACCACAACAAAATGTGACCTCTGCATTTAAACCATCCGTGAAGGAGCAGTGGGCAGCTAACAGGCGCCCGGGGAGCAATGTTCGGGGATGGTACCCTGGTAACTTTACCGGCCCTGGATTCGAACCTGCGAACTTCTCACCACAGGGTGAACACCCTACCGTTACGCCACCACCTGCCCGATTAACACACTCAAATGCTGTACCTTCGAAAATCGGTTTATAATGTTTGTAATGTAAAGGAACCGAACAAATATAACAGTCTCCCTTTGATTTTTCATAGTATAACAGGGTTACAGTGTTTCCAATGTTTTGGCAGTGCAACAGTCACGTAAAACCAGAGACACACTTGTTTACTCCAGCGAATATTTGTACCACTTTTGTTATTGTCGTCTTTTATTTATACAGTGTGGTCAATACCCATCACATCTTGTTAACGAAGGTCCTGCTACACTTTTGCATTTTTCACAGCATTCAGGAGCTCCCGCTGGATTTTATTTTCTGCCCAAATAGCCAGAAGTGCTTGCACCTCATTGATTTCTCAGTTGTTACTGGTTTTTGTCTCCATTGTTTTTTATACACTCACAAATGAACTGTTCTGTCTGTTCTCATGTCCACAGTTTGAGCAATCAAAAAGCAAACATGCAGTCAGGTGTGGGCCACTTTATGCATAATAAAGTGCAGTTGGTATCATAAAGGTTAGGGGGTTGGCCCTGTGATCAGAAGGTCACTGGTTCAAGTCCCGGACTGGTAAGGGTACCGCTGAGGTACTCATAAGCAAGGTACCATCCCCAAACATTGCTGCCAAAAAGCTGGCAACTGCTCCTTCACGGATGGGTCAAATGCAGAAGTCACATTTCATTGTGGTGCACTATTTGCCGTGCTGTGCTGTGGTGTGTTCACAGTGACAAATAATCAATGAAGAATAATAATAAGAAGAAGGAGAAGACTGGAAAAACATTTTTGTTTTTGATCTTTACAAACATGGTTTGTGGTAAAGAATGGTTCCTGGTGCCAGTGGAAAAGTGCCGTTAGAGAAATGTTAAATACAAACAGCCCCGTAGCGGATGTGTCTCGAAGCAATTACGCTGTTAGAGACTATTGTGATTCATGAATCCAGCCAGTAAGACTAATGCAGCCCAACAGCTTGGTGGTCACCCTCAGGTCAAGTACATTTCCCATAAGGCCACAGAGGACCACCAAGGCTTTAATTTGGGTCTGCCTTTCCCAGTATGACTGATTGGAATCGGGAGGCTCCATTGTGGCAGTGGTAACCGTCTCCATTAAACAGAGCAGTCAAATGCCATGGCCCAGCATGTTGGGAATGACATTCATTAGAACATAGCGTCTGCTGCCCCTGCAAAGTTCACCCAAATGTCACTCAACTTGCCTTAAATAGGGGAATGGCTCCTCGCATCTGATGGAAAACTGCCTTATGCACACCCTCTCTGATGATAGCAGGGCTGTCAATTTCCTTTTGGACTCTCAGGGTCATAATATTGACTTTAAGCCTTGCTTGGTGCTAATACTGTAATTAATTCATTTGCATTCCTGCCTGCTCTGATGGTCTCGGGAAGTTCCTTAGCGTCCGAGTTATAATCGCATGAAAAGTGGAATCAGGTAGCATTTCTGAACTGAATGACTTTTGATCTCCACATGCAAGCCTGATTATACAATTCTCAGACTAACACATACACATTATTTTATCACCTAGAGTCAATAATGTCTAGATGCTTTGTTCTCTGTGCGGTAATATACGTTTGCAAGGTTTCTCCCCAAAAAATTATGTTTCCTTATTATTTCAGAGAGTGCCAGGGGATCGAACTTTGTCATAATTTTAATTAGCTAGATTTAATTACTGTGAGTGTAATTTCTGGGTTGAGTGAAGCCAATATGGTTTGGAAATTAATTGTAAAGGGACAGGAGTGCAATGTCTTTCACAGACTCACTCCAAGCAGAGTGCAATGATCTCTACTGCAGTAAGCCTGCATAGACATGTAACCCTGTCACATCAGAAACCTTTATTTATAAGAGATCTGAAATATAACAGACGTAACATAATGCTCTTTATAGTATAGTGGGTAACTCTGCCTCTCTCTGCCTCTCTGTTTCTCTCTCTGTTTCTCTCTCTCTTTCCCTCTCTGTCTGGATTTATGGTGCAGTTGAGGTTCGTGAGTGCTTTTTTTGGCTGCAGTAGCTTGATCTGTTTTCGTAGGCAGGTGGTGGTGTTCATAGCTGGCATATGCACTGGAGTTCAGTAATGAATTAAGCAGTTTGCTCCAGCCACTCTATTTCCACAGGTCCTCCAAACAGCTGCTAATAAATGAATTTGGTCTACTAGCCTGCACCTGGTCCACAAAGACCGTCTTCACTGCTGTTTTAGCCATCTGGGGTTTTTTCCATCTCTTAAAAGCATTTCTCATTATTCATCTTCTGATGAGAAAACATTTTTCATATGATTTGTCAAATCCAAGTTGTTGATACAAATCACTGTCCACAGTCTGAATTACAAAATTACATTGCAACATACAACATTGGACTTGAGATGTAGGAAGATTGGATTTTTTCAGCGTAATCCAGAGGCCAGTATCAGATATGTGTGTGAATCATATAGTGTTGTACAAGTCACAGAAGTAAATATTGCAAAATACATAGCGTTTCCAACACAGTAAAGTAAGAATAACTTGCCAATGAAAAATGCATAGTTTTTGAGATCTCAAGACACCAGGGGTGTTGAAATTAATCACATAATCGATGCATCACGATTCAGACGTGGACGATTTTGCATCAATGCAATGGCAGACCATAATCAATTATAACAGAGGTTTTCAACTGGCGGTTTGCTTCGCCCCATGTGGTCCGCGGCGGTATTGCAGGTGGTCCATGACATGCAATCCACTTTCTCTACTTAAATCACTTTTTATTATTATTACTATTATTCCATTTTTCATTTTTCAAAACATTTCCAGATGATTTGGGCATCTTTATGGTTAATGAATTTAGTGAAAATATCTAAAAAGTAATTCAAAAATACTCCCCCACACTCAGACTGCTAAGTCAGAGTGGTAGTGCCTGGGACACCTACGTACCTACCTACGGCATAAATTATTCAAGTTAGAAAGAACAATCCCGGACTATGGCTGCCCAATATGTGTGTGATGTGAAGTAATGTAGAAAAATTGATGACATGCGTTGTGATGCATCAAGATATCGTATCGTATCGAATCAAATTACGAGACCAGTGATGGTTCACTCTAGTAGACTCTATTGCTTAATACTGTACAAAAAAAATCTGTCCCGTTTTATTCTGACCTTCATCCAGCGCTCTCTTGGTTTTAGTGACTTTACCTTTTACCCTATTGACTTTATATGAAGTCTGACATCATTAAACACCATCCTGGAGGTGGCAGAGGTGATTCAAGATGGTCTGAAACATGTTGGGATGCGGATCTTGCGCAACAACAACAAATATCTGTCAGATAGTTTAATCAAAACCAGGTGTTCATCCATATTTTAACTGAAAGGAGCACGAGTTGTATCAACTTTGCAAAAGTGAATCTCAAATGACCAGAGTGCAGAGAGAAGTTTCTCCCCTCCAGAAGGTTCTCAGGAAGGTGTCTGTCCCTCAAAATGTCATCACGTGATCTTGAACTCGAGTTGTGCTGTGCCTCATCAGTCTTATCTGGAGCCTGTACTTATAGGTGGCCTCACACACCGGGATTGTCTCTCTATTTCCACAGAGGACGACATCTTCACTCAGGGAGACATGGAGAGAGTTCCCTCAAGGCTCAGCTTTGACTTAGCTGTAGTTTGTAAGGTGTGGGGGCAGCACGGCTCATCTTGTGAGTCACACAGTTTGTTAGTCATGGCCAAAAGCCAAAATCGACTCTCCAATGTTCAGCAGCAGCTTTCTGACTACTGACTTATAACACACTGTCACAAACAGTTACATTTGGCAAAGTTTTTCCTTATGATTGCTTAAACTCCAACGAGCTCACTCTTACACATTACAGTTCCAAAAAGTTTGCATGGGATTGTACTGGGATTTCAGTTTTGAGGTCTGCTTTCAAAATCTGTTTGATTGGCCAGTCCAACTGAATGGCTACAAATCAATAGGCAGTCATGGGATTTCTTTTAAAATCTTTCACGCAAAGTCAATTTGGATGTTTTTATTTTTACTTTCTAAATTTTGCCTGAATATCAGCAAATTAGTTCCCGGGATAGACTCCAGTCCTCCCGCGACCCCAGTTGGGATTAAACGGTTCAGATAATGAATGAATGAATGAATGAATGGGTCTTTAAATATTCCTGGATGAGAGAGCTTGGATGTAGCTATTTTTTCTTTGTAGCTTGTAGTGCAGTTTAGTTAATTATTATATTAAATCAGTAGCCTGGCTGTAGCTTAACTACTGTTCCTCATAAGTACCTTGAAAAGCTTCACCAACACTGCATAAATGTTACATGTAAAAGTAGGTTTATGAGAGTAGTAGTCAAGTCCTGAGCCACACCACTGCAGGTTTGTGATTTAGAAGGAAACGTCAGTGTTGCCCAAACAGGCTAACAGTAGGTGATGCTATTGCTGGGATATCCAGGCAAAACTCCACCAGAGCAGTGTGTTTAGCTCATCGAAGGACCACAGTTCTGCAGCAAACAGACCACAACAGGTGGAGCTTTAGTTGTATGGTCACACACTGAGCTTTTTTCTACGTCTTTCTCAATGCAAGCTCTTTGTTAGAGTATTGCTCCCCCTTGCTCTTTTCCTCCTTCGTTCTCTCTCTCTCTCTCTCTCTCTCTCCCTCTGCCCCCTCTCTCCCTGTACATTGTGCAGGCACAGGAAGGGAGGGGAATGCAAAAAGGAGTGTGACTGACTCTCATTTCGTTTTTGCTGGATTGCTGTTTTGGATTTCAGGCGAAGTCTTGCTTGAAGTGTTGACAGCTCTTTGTAGCGTGTGCTTGGTATGCAGGAGCCATCCACACACACTGATATGAATGAGATGCCTGAGCTGAGAAAAGCAAGGCAGCGACGGATCCACCTGACTATGCAGCTCGCTCGTTTTTTCCCTAGCAGTGTGTGTACAGGTATTTAAATAAAATATTAGAGCTAACAGTATTAGAAACCTGCCCACAACACATTTTGGGGGTCTTGAAAAATTGTATACAACACTAGAACAGTTGTAATATTTCTGGTTTTATTGATTTTATTTTGGTCATATGCCAAGCACTTTGGTACAAATCCAAGCTGTGTAGTATCTCTTTGCCACTAATATCATAATCTGAGATGACTAAGGCATGTTTTTTTGGGTCCTCTCGATTCTGCCGTTATTGGCCTGTGAAACGATGGTGTAATGAAAGGTAGATGGCATTCGTGCACATAAAGGAACATCCATAAACGATGAAGTCATCTCTATACCCCGGGGTTAACATGAAAACCAGCAAAAATTTTACACACACGGTTATTTTTATTGCTGGCACAGGCATGCACGGGCATACACACAAGCACACACACTTTTACCACTGCCTTTATGGATTATTTCCATCCATTTATTTGTATATTATTGCTCCTAAATAATACGTTACCCTTACTCAATCCTTAGTCTAACCTCGGTAACCAAAAGGAAATTGTTTGTTCGCCTTTCAAACAACAAATAAAATGATTTTGCATATTGGTAATAGAACGCATTTCCTTAATGGGAACTGGCCTAATATCACACATTGCAATAAATATCATGAGGCAGTTGGTCCTCAGTGAACACACACACACTGACACCCACACACGGTCATGCATACATTACCAAATCCTTGGGGAATTTTGATACCCAGAGCTTTGTTTGCCTGCTTAAAAATATATTAAGCGATTTAATGTCTGATCTCATGGTTATAAGGAAGGCTGTAGCGCCATTTCACTTGTCACCTCACAGATTAGGCAAGCAGTTAAGAAGAAATAACCAGACTTGACTGTAATGAGTCACGTTGCATGCTGCCTACTAAATACTGCATATACATAATTCTGATCACAGTGCATTTCTAAAAACAGAGCCGTGGAATCAGATCTTCTGAAAGAAGGGGAAAAATGACCTTGCACAACTTCTGCGTGGAATGTGACAGGTACTGAAGGTTAGATTGATTGCTGAAACCTAAAGTGAAGGTTCCTAGTGGATATATCATACCGTCGGTTTTCTGATGGAGTTATTTTTCTGTGTCAGAGAAAAAAGGCAATTTCTGTTCAGCCCAAAAGAAATTCTGAAGAAATTGGATGATTGGGAAACGGGAAGTGGAGGCAATGGATCTTGTACAATGTATCAGCCATAACATTATGATCACTAATAGGTAGTGCTGTAGGACTACAATACAGTTGTAGGCTGTATTTGTACTCGGGCTTGTCATGGACTCGGACTAAAAGGACTCAGGATTTTATTTTCAAGACCAGCCAAGACCACAGCTCTGAGAATATTACTTTTAACTCATTGAGACTGGCGCAGCCATTTTGCTTTGTTTATTACAGTAATTAGTGTTTTAATAACTGAGAATTCCTTTAACTTACAGAAACTATACACACATAAGTTCAGAATCACAACACTTTGAACTTACCGGACATTATATTCATTCCTCTGTGTGTGAAATTATTTCTGAATAATTTCATACACAAAAACTGAAGTAATTGCGTAAAAATGCAGTAATTACCTTATTCGTTTTGTTAGTCCTCGCGACCTGCCATTATGCACAAAAATGTAGTTCTCTTCCAAAAAAAAGGCCAAAAGCAGCTCATTTTATATGCCAGAATAAGTCCAAATTGGCTCAAAATCACCCAAAACTTAAGCATTTCTTCATTTTCAATTGATGAGAATTTTTCTCCATTTAAAACTTTTGGAGAGTAATCAATAGGGGAAAATCATTTTATTCTATATCCAGGTGGATACCAAAGAAGTGTTTTCGCCTGGCACTAACTTTATTTTTCTTCACAGTACTGAGCCATAGAATGTCTCTGCAAAATAAAAACTCTGCAAGTCAATAAAACAGTGAGTTTGGCCTTGAGCAGTGTTCATTGTGGTTTGTTGAGCTTAACATATGATGTGATCAGTTTGGATAACTGTTTCCAGTGATGCTATTTCCTCATTATAGATATGTAAGAGAGAAAAATTGAATAAACATGTTTAATGTTGCTTAGGTTTTGCATGTTCCACTTATTTGTCATGTGGTGTAAACCATGCATTGGTCCGGTCTCGATCTCGACTTGATCTCGGCCCTTTAGCGTCTTGGTCTTGTCTCGGTCTGGTCTTGGTCTCGACACACTGTGGTTTTGACCTTAACTCAACTAATAGATACAATGAATAATACTGATTACCTCATTCCAACGGCACCTTTGAAGCTGATTTGTTGGAAGCATTAAAATGGCCAAGCACTTTGACAAGAACCAAATTGTGTCAGCTGGATGACTGGAACAGTACGTTCCAAAACTGTAATATTTTCCACATTGAGTCAGTTCCACGTGACTCTGAGATCCTGATTCTGTGAGGTCGAAAATTATCCTTACACTTCTTTCTAAAAGACAGTGGAACACAGAGGCCCTGTTGAAATTAGCCACCTTATCTGGCTACCTAATTATCTCTAATTGGTGAATTTGTTGCTGCCACTTCACCACCATAGCTAATGTGTGGTCATGGTGCTGGTGCAGAATGGCTGAATAACCTCGATTGCATTGTTACAATGGCATCAGGATATATTTGGTGGCAAGTGATAATTTTGTCCCTGTTGAAAGCATAAAAATGGCCATGCATTATGATCTGAGCAACTGAGTGAGTTGGGCCATATTGTCAGAGCATCTCCAAAACTGCAGTTCTTGTGTGATGTTCCCAATCTACAGCGGTCAGGACCTACCAAAAGTGGTACAAGCAAAGAGAATTGGTGAACAGATGACAGAGTGATGTACAGTCTAGACTCATTGATGCACTTGGGGAACTAAGGCTGGACAGTGTTGTCTGATTCAATAGAAGAGCTACTGTAGATCAGACTGCTGAATTTTTTAAAGCAGGTTCCAATAGAAAGGTTTCACAACTCCTAGTGGATCAATGTTTGGGGTGTACGGGGTTGTGTAGCTGCAGACATACTTGATATTAGCCCATAATGTTGGCCGATCTCTGTATATTTAGGCACTACTGGGTCTCCAGATAAGTATTATTTATTTATTATTATATGCAGTGTTGGGGAAGCTACTTTTAAACAGTAGGTTTTCAAGCTACAAGCTACTCCTAATTTATATTAACATTGTCACTTTTGGGCGGAAACCTTTTATGTGCAAAACAGTTATTTTTCAGGAAATTGAAAGAACGATGTATATTCTAAATATATGAACATTGCGTTGTCAAAATTGGTATCACACAGACAAAGTAAAGATGCTGTGACTTTTCGTGTCGCACTTTCGGCTTCTGCACAGCGGCACTGGATGACAAGTGGGTGGAGTTAAGAGAGTTTGGCGACAGTTAAAGCATCCAATGGAGTTGAGAGATGTAGGCGTAAGCCATTTTCAACACTTGTCGTTGGTTAAATATTTCTAAATCTATCAGACCAATGTGAAGACTGACCAATAGAATTGTTTTATGACGAAAAATAAAAATGACCAAAAATGGACTTCTAAGATACAAGTAAGCTACTGTTTCTAATTTAGTAGTTAGCCACGCTACAGTCTACGGAGGAAAAAGCATAATATTTATGCTCTAGCATACTGTTAAAGCAAATAAATAAAAACAAAATATGAAACATGATGTTAAAAATAATATGAATATTTTTAACAATAAAGTCAAAGCACAATAAGCTTTTGGTGGTGTTTTGGAGACGGGGAGTGTTTTGGTTTGACTTTGCATAAGTTATATTCAAAAGTTTTTCCTCCTTCACCTTTCTGAATCATACATTTTGATAAATATGGCCAGTGATTCTAGCTTCCGCCTCTGCCAATTTGGACTCCATCTTACGACTGCATCTCGAGACTGCTAAGAGCACCACACAATGACCATGCACCACCTAGGCACAGTATCAGATTAACAGATGAACACAGAATCAACACCATTGTGGTAGAAACGGAAAAACATACGATTATTTTGTAACAAAGTAGTGTTTTGTAAAAAAAAAAAAAAAAAAGCTACAGAAAAAAGCGACAGGGTTTTAAAAGTAACTTTGCTGCTGAGGTAAAGTTAGTAGCATCAGTAACTTTAGTTAGGTACTCACCGTCACTAGTCATATGTTTGCAGTTTTGAAGCAGAGGATAGTTGTAGAGGTGACCTCCGAACTGAACTTACTACCTTCTCCTTACGTGCACATGCATATGAACACTGATGCACACACTTACACACACGCACAGGGTGAGTCTCTGCCTCTGGGGCCTTTGAACGCCAGCTTCATCTAAGTCATGACAAGTGCGCGCTTGTGAAATGGAACGGCAGTGATCCTGATTGGTTGTGATCCTTCACTAACCTTTTAGATCTGTGTACGGCATACGCACAGCTTGTTGCAAGAGAGAGAGAGAGAGAGAGAGAGAAAGGGAGAGAGAGAGAGAGCACAGGCCTGAAGGGCAGCTTAACGACTTCTCTGTACGCTTCCAACTCGGAAGAGAGAGAGAGCGCTGCAAGTGTTTAAAAGAATTAATCCTCATTATAGAGATCAGTGATTGTTATAACTTGATGGTCTCTTCAGGTGATTGTTTTTTGCCTCATCTGTGTGATTTGCTCTTATCTGATGTAGGTTATTACGTTCCTTTCTACCTGAGGATAAAAACTGTAATTTCATTGTGGCAAAGCATTTATTTCAGATCTTGTAGCATGAGGGAGTAAAATTATCAGGGTATAATGATCTCAGTCAAGCTGCAGGCATAAAACTGGTGATTAAGCAAATAATATAATATTAGAAATATATTTTAATGTGAAAGTAAAAATTTTATTATTAGAATCCATATATATATATATATATATATATATATATATATATATATATATATATATATTATATATATATATATATATATATTCTTCCCCGTGGTTGTATTAGAAAATCAAAGAAAACGGCTTGTGTAAATGGAAATTAAATTATACTTAATTGTAGAATGAATCGTAGAATGTGCTGTAATCTACCTGCACTTGTGTGTGTGGGTATGTGTTTGTAATTTTCTCAATATGGGGACTTTCACATGATTTCAGAGCAACAAGGTGGGGATCTGTCTCATTTTGAGGATGTAAAACCAAGTCCCCACAAAGTTACTCATTGCAACACAGCTATTTCTTAAAGCGCCACTTTTTAAAAGTCCCCATCCTGCTCATGTCCTTAAAAGTGTGTGTTTGTTTGTTTGTTTTGTATAGACTTCATAATGGGGACTTTGACCTGATTGCACACAGATGAAGTGGGGACGTGTGTAATTAAAGGAATATAAAACTCACATTTTTTATTCAAGCTGAACATTCATTCATTCATCGTTCATTAATTTATTCATTATCCGAACCGGTTCATCTCTATCAGCGTCGCAGGGACTGGTGCCTGTCCCGGGAACATACGGGCGCAAGGCAGGAAACCAGAGCCCCCGGAGGAAACCCACACGAACATGGGGAGAGCATGTAAACGCCACACAGGAAGGCCCTACGGCAGACCCTCGGATTGAACCCAGGACCATCTCGCTGTGAGGCGGCAACGCTAACCACTGAACCCCCAAGCTGAACTTCTCACTTTAAAATATCAGTCTCCATAATGGTTATCTTCTTAAGAAAGTGTGTGGGCTTTATTTTAAGTTGTGATGGTTCCTGTCGTGAGGGTTAGAAAAACCTGAGATTTGTCAGATTTTTGTGGACATTTGTAAAGATATTTTTCTACATGAAAAATATTTTTATACAAAACTTTTGGGTTTTATATATTTAAAAAATATTCAGCTGTGATTAGCTCTTGGTTTCTAGGGTTAAGTTTATTTAGTTAGATTCAGTGTTGTTTAGGTTTAGTAATTATGGTTAGTAGAAAAACATAAGAAGGATAGCAAGACGTGTGTGTGTTGTATATGGCGTGTGTGACTCTTGATTCTTAGCTGAGATCATATACTGCAAATTCACTCGTTATCCTCAGTTTGATCAACTTCCTCAGTCTATGATTGTTGCATTTATAATACATGAGTAGCTCAATGATATCTACTGATTAAAATTTTAATAATGACCATTATACAAATTCATTTTAGCAAAGCAGAAATTCTTCACAACGTGGGGCTGCACTTCGAAGGTACAAATCAAATTCAAAATGGTGGAGTGTTCAATAGTATCAGGCGTAATGTAACACTGGTGATTTCACAGTAGAGGAGCGGAAAGAGCAAAGGTGCTCCAAGGTCTTTAGCGTGAGGTCTCGCGTTGTGGAGCACTCATTTTCATAAAACTAATTAGCAGCTTGAGGATTTGCCTCCAGGCACGCTGTGTATGTGTGTTTAAGTGTGTGTGTGTGTGTGTGTCTCACCCAAGGATGTTACTTTACCTCCTTCATTTCATTTTGTCTGAGACAGCTTAAGCACCAGTGTCTGAAAAGGGGGGGGTGGAGTGTTGCATAAGTACTGCGACGATCCATCCTCATAGCACAGAATGTGCCATTATTCCATAAATCTCCATTCTGGAAAATATAAACGTCTGGCTTTTAATGTTTATAAACTGTTTGTTGGGCTTTCATTGAACAGTTAGTGCTCTAATGTAAGATATATTGTGGATATCTCACATCATGGGAAATGCCATTAATTAATTTCTAAGAATGTGATTGATTTGAAGGCTGCTTTAGGGAGGAGACTGCGCTGAGTGAGTCTCAAATGGCTCCAAGTTTTCTATATAGTGATCTAATTCTACATTTGGCTGATCCCATTATCGGTTGCGTATTGCGTTTATGGACTCAATTTTCTGTAACTCAGGTAACTGTAAGCGGTTCAGATCATTTAAAAAATGTAAATTTGTTCGCCCTCTTTTTCTTTTCTTTTTCAGATCACAAAAATGTCCTTTCCTATTCTGGCCCCAAGGGGGCGTTACTACTAAGACTGCCATTTCTTATTTTGGCCACAAGGGGATGTATTAACATGAATTCAACAGCTCATAGTCTTACAGTTAGATCAATTATAATCAGCAGAAACATTTATAAACAGTCATTATCTGTTGTAATTGTTAACTTGTTCAAAGCAGTCACACAATGTGTTCAGGTACTGCGGATCTAGGTTGTAATCTCAATTTAAGTGAATTAATTTAAATGAGTAATTATTTGTCACTGTGAACACAGCACAGCACACATATTGCCCCAGAACAAAATGTGACCTCTGCATTTGACCCATGCGTGAAGTAGCAGCATGCAGCTATAGATCAGTCCCCGAAGCAGTTCTTGTGGATGGCGACCTTCCGAACACGGGCCCCAATTCCCTAACCATTATACTACCAACTGCCTTGAACCACTACCATCTTATAAAGTTGCCCTTTCCCTTTTGCTTCTCCGCTTGCTCCACCCTGCCTGCACTCTTTTTTTCTTTTCTTGTGTAACTCTGAACTGTTGACCACAAGTATTTAAACTCTATATTTGGCCTAAATCAAAAGTTTTAAAGACGTATGTGGTGCAGGACATTTTATGTAAACGTGGAGACACTTCACTGATGAGCTTTAGTCCTGTTTTCTTTGTTTTTCGTGTTTTCACTTCATTACATATTATTTCTTCATGAATTCCCTTTTATTACTTCATTACTTCATTATTTTACTTTATTTATTTACTTTAGGGGCAGTTGGTAGCATAACGGTTAGGGAGTTGGCCTTGTGATCGGAAGGTCGCTGCCAAAAAGCTGCCCACTGCTCCTTTATGGAGGGGTACCATGCAGATGTCACATTTCATTGTGGTGTGCTGTGTTCACAATGAAATTACTCATTTAAAACTTAAATTTATTAATGCATATAAAGTAGACTCCCCTTCTCTTTTGTTTATGACCTTGTAGGGCTCAGACATTCCTAAACATTCTAGACACATTTTCAGATATTCCTAAAGATAAAAAGGCAGTGAAGTCAGTGGGTGGAGAGAGACACTGTAACCACGGTTGTGTGAACATCTTTTCTGTCTGACTCAATATACTTTACTTAAGCTTAAGAACTTGCTTCATGGTTGACTCTGGACCTGGAAACCTGGGATTTAAGCACCGCACAAGTCTATCATCATGTTGGCTGTAACATGTTGTGCCTGTAGTAGTGCACAATGGAGTGTGAAAGCTTTTGTTTCAATATGTACATAGGGCACCGCATAGGGAAAGGAAGTCGTTTGGGACACAGCCAGGGGCACCTTGTCCCATTTGAACAGCGGCATGTTTAAAAAGCCCGGCTCAGAGCGCTAGACCTCCCCCTCTCCCCATATGGTTCATATCTCTGTTGCTCATGCAGGCGGTGGGGAGGGCGGGAGGGTGGGATTTGGTGCAAGGCCTAATAAATACAGAAAAGGTCTCCTTCACACTTCCCTTTGAAGCCAAGCCGGTGTTTAGGAAAAGAAAGGCAAAACAGATTTCGCTTTATGAATGTTTAATGAGGCTGCCAATCCGCCGGGAGCGAGAGTTGTAGCATGCACAATGAGTATCCTTTCCTTTCTCTTGTCCCCGTGAACTGCGGAGGGCAAGTCCGGCTTAGACACGGACCGCTCCACCGCAACGCCCGCCGACAGCATCCCCTCTAAACTCCTCAGCTGTATCTGCAGAAACACACTGTGCCCACTCGTTCGTCTAACCCTAAAACGTCCCTCCCCCATGCAAAGATGGAGCGAGAGAAAGGAGATCAGAGCGAAGTGCAGAGAGCCGAAAAAGAGAAAGTTCTCCCCTCTTGTTTCATGGTGAGAAGAGCTCGTTTATTCAGCACACGTGGTCTGCAAGACCTGGGGCAAATCAGAACCAGTTGGGCCGCCACTTTTAATTTGGAAATATAAATAACTGTCTGGGTGAGTTCTATCCCTCTGACCCTTATTTAGCACAACCCGCAACCTTACGCCAACGCTGATGGCTGCAGACAGCCTCGCTGGACCGCCCTGTCTCAGAAGAAATGAAGACATGATCATTTACTCATTTTTTCCCTTCTTTCTGGCCATCATAGCTAGGCACATTTGATATTAATATGCATTTCTCTCCTTCAGCTAGTCTAATGAAACGACTATTTAACCTATGTAATAGTACTCAATTCCTTCAGGCTCAACACATTAAACCAGTAGGAATGAAAGTATGAATGTAACATTTACACTGATCAGTCATAACATCTAGCATTAACATCTTCAGCATTTAAGCTATGGTATCAGTTCTGGTTTCCCATGTGCTGCATCAGTGAGTCTTGGCCGCCCATCACCATGTCACTGGTTCACTCCTTCCTTGGACTGTCATTGCAGACTGGCAACATCCCACAAGTTTTGCGATGCTCTGCCCCAGTCGTCTAGCCATCATAATTTGGCCCATGTCAAATCCATATGCTTGGCCATTTTATGCTTCCAACACATCAGCTTCAGAGAGAAAATGTTCACTTGCTGCCTAAAATATTCCACTCATTGCCAGGTGCTGTTATAAACAAAGTTATTCACTTCATCTGTCAGTGGTCAGAAGCCAGGATATACTTAACGCAAAGAATGCATATTCAGAGTTCTTTTGACGCGTTCTCTGAGCACATCGTCAGAAATGAATGCGACACGCGCTCGAGTTGCAGTACCAGTAAAAATTGGGGTGGCAGTTTGTTCAAGTTTTGGTACGAGACGTCAGCATCGATGTTTACTATCAACATGGCTGAGCGGTTTCGCTGTCTTTTTTGCACCTTCGTAACATCAGAATGCAATTTTTTTTACATTTTCAACATCTTTCTTCCCTCATTTCACAGCAAATGCTTTTATAGTGTACACTGCCACCTGTTGGAATCCTCAAGATTTAAAGAAAAGTATGTGCGCAAGTATAGTCAGTACAACGCTTGCGTAGCAAAAGCGTTTGCAAGCGTACTCGTCACATAGCATATATCTCGGCCCTTACAGGACATTACGGTTCCAACCTGATTCTTTTTCTATTTGAAAGATAATGAGACTTTTCAAGTTAAAACCAAAAATGGAAAATTCCAAAACATGTTTTTAAATTATTCGCTTCAGAATGAACAGAATGAACAATGAGTAACAAGTCCTTTTCCAGTCCCCTTTTTTTGCACTTAAATAGAAAACATGGACAAATTTATAGTTTCAATGGCCAGGTTCAAACCTGTCTCAGCTGGAGATGGATTATCTCGTCTGAACGGCAGGAGGTATGGAATGGCAGTTCAAAAGCTTCCCCGTATCAACTAGTGTAATGCTCGGTGCTTATTTGACATCAAATCCTCATCATCCTGCTTAAAGCTGAAATCAAAGCGAAAATAACTTGAACTCCTGAACACCCCCACACACGCACACACACACACTTACAGATTGTGATGAGTAGGCATGATAGCCCGAAGCCTCTGGTCCTGACTCAAGCTTCCACGGTTCGTTCGCTTAACTAAGTGTGCATGACGTAATCTTCCTCTTGCACAGGGGCTGTGTACCAGTAGTCACCGCGCCGTGCAGAGTGAGCCCCCGAGCCATGGCATATACGAGGGGAGTGGGCAGGCGATTGGCTCTGGAGAGGACAGTACAGTCCACAGCTCTGGCCATTAGAGCCATAGTTCCGCTTTACACTCTGATGCTATAAAATGGGGATAACAAATTCATATATTCATGCTGGGCACGGGGCACACACTCACACACACACTTCAACTGTGTAGAGCAGTAACCCTGATACGAGGGAATCTGTCTTTTTTTTGCTCCTTAGAGTGGACTTACTTTTTGTGAGAATAAAATCCACTGTGTGCTCCTGCTCGAGCATTCTCCAAGTGGCGTTGGGACACATTCTGCAACACTAGTGTTCATTAGCAACTAACATAGTCTATATTAGCAACTCAGGGTGTTTTCACATAAAGTCCTCTTTAAAGGAACCGAACTCAGTCCTCTAGAAGTGGTCCAAAAAGTGGACCAACAGAAAGGGAACTCGGTTCTTTTGATGTTCACACTGTGAGTTCATTTGAAAGAGGACTCAGTTATCTTTCTGGTCCACTTCAGCTCAGATGGGGCCTCAGTCCTTTTTCTGTTCATACTTAATTCTTATGGAGCTCTCAGACCTTTACTGCTTTGCATTCTGCCTAGTTTTTTTTCTTCGAACAAAAACTGTCGAAGCGAACCAGGAGCGCTTTGCATTCAGAAGGCGCGAGTTAAACGAACCGCGCCACGGTTTTTTGCACTAACACCTCCCGATGTGGTCTCAGTTTGGTTCATTTCAGGTCTGAGTTCGTTTGGTATGTTCACATATACATAAAGAATGCTGACTAATCAATCTGAGTTCGCTTTGAGGGCTGAAACGGACCAAGTGTGAAAACACCCATAGTGTACATTAGCAACTAACATAGTGTATATTAGCAAGTAACATAGTGTACATTAGCAAGTAACATAGTGTACATTAGCAACTAACATAGTGTACATTAGCAAGTAACATAGTGTACATTAGCAACTAACGTAGTGTTCATTAGCAACTAACGTAGTGTTCATTAGCAACTACCATAGTGTACATTAGCAACTACCATAGTGTACATTAGCAACTAACGTAGTGTTCATTAGCAACTAACGTAGTGTTCATTAGCAACTAATATAGTGTACATTAGCAAGTAACATAGTGTACATTAGCAACTAATATAGTGTACATTAGCAACTAACATAGTGTACATTAGCAAGTAACAGTGTTCATTAGCAATTAATATAGTGTACATTAGCAACTAACATAGTGCAGATTAGCAACTAACATAGTTAACAATACATTAGCAACTATACTTTTGGAAAATGCACGCCAGTTGGGTCAGGTGTGTTGGTGTTGACAATATTTGAACAGGTGTCATGGTATATGAGGATTGGGAGCCCCCAATATGAAGTGCTAAAGATTTGCTAACTACAGGTATTACCAATTTTGATGATGATGATGATGATGATGATTAATTGCCACTGTACTGTACAAGGTTAACTGGAGTCCTGTGTTCAGAAACTTTCCAGTGAGAAAAGTAAAGAAATGATTTGTCTTTGCATCAAAGATGAACAGTCTGTCTCTGTCTACCTGTAAAACTAGGTTTGCATAATTAAGGGGGAGGTGTGTATGAGTCATGGATGTAAATTAAGGGGAGGCAAAAGGAACTAATGCAACCCCCAGAACAATCATTTTACAGTGATGTACATGGCATGCAAAGGAAATCTGCAAAAGCAGTTGCGCTACTTAGTTTTCTTATTACAGTGAGTATATTTTTAAAAGCTAATTGCGGGTTGAGTCACTACCACACAGTGCATGAACCTAACTGTTGGCTCACTGCGAGAGAGGAAAAAAGGAATGAATAATTAATATGATGGCATCTAGTGTCATTCAGCAATTTTTCATTGATGCTATTCATCAGCCTCTCATATTCAGAGTGACTTGCATTTCTTAATTACTGGGACAGTCTTCCTGGAGCAACTTAGGGTTAGGTAAGGGCTTTGGTCAAGGGCCAACATTTTTATTAGGGTCTTCTGGGTGTCAGTGGCCAAATCATGACCAACACAAGGTTTTTGCTACTCAGATTCTTTCACCACTACTGTCCTTTTTTTGTGCAGACTTTACCATTTAAGGACGTCCTCAGAATCCTCTGTTTGGGTAAAGACCTCAAGCCCTGCCACCGATCATCTCCCAAATTAACGTCCTTATGGTATTACATAAGGGGCAGATGAAAGTGACTTTTAGGAGTTACAATTTGGAAAAAATTGTATCACTCTACATCTCCCATGAGAGAGAATTGACATCCCTTCACAATTTAGTACCTTGTTAATAATCTGTAAACGTTGGAGGCCGTTTAGACCAGCTCATTTTTACTTCTTCTTGTATGTTCCTTTACCGATGGAACACATTCCCCTCCCAGGTTGGGTGGGTGTGTTTGGAATGAACTCCACTCACAAAGGGCTGCTCCATCCTCCATGCCTCCCACAGAGGGTGGATGAGAGATAGAGAGAGACAGAGAGAGAGAAAGAGTATAGCTCGTGGGAGGGAACACTGTGTCTTCAAGGTCTCTCTTTTTATTCCTTAAATTCTTTATTTATTTGTTGGCGCAGTCTGGCTGTCTCTCAGCAACGGTTGTGGGATGTTTGTTGGTGAGAAGTATCTTTGAGCGAGCTCCCTCTGTTGTTGTTGTCAAACTGAGATGCACATGTATCTCATTCACCACTAGGGATGCACAATTCATCATTTGGTACGCACTATTGCAATACTGACCTTTGGCAGAATGCTAAGACCTTTGTAATTAAGTTTGGTATTTTGCTCATCTGTAGCCATTATAGTCATCACCACTGCAGAGACTGAGAGCAAATGGAGGAAAAAGCAAGACATAAGATACTCTTTGACTTTTAATGCTATTTGACTGTTTACCTCTTGAAAGTGAAATATTTCTGACTCATATGAATCAAAGAAAGAAAATTTCCCCCGATAAAAGGCCTCAAAAGACTAGCAACCAGCAAAGATCCTTTACAAAGTAGTCAGGTATGCGGCTGGGTCTCTGGGTTCATAAATATAAGGTTTCTGTGAATGTCATGGAGCAGATGAGTCAGTCCTAGTGATTTGTTGAAAGCCACACAGAGCTCTCATCTGTAGACATCTTTTAACTGCCCTGGTAAAGTCTGTGAGAGCAAAACTTTCTTAGCTAAAGCAAAAAAAAAAAAAAAAAATGTTTCTAACTTAAAAGGGCTATTGCATGGTAAGATTGCTGACGTCTTGGATGTACAGTACAAGAAAGTGATTCTGAAATCATTTCTATATACTGTATAAATTTCCCCTTTGGTTGATTTTATTGATCACTGTGGACTTGTTTTTAATTGTAGACAATTATGTTAATGTCTTTCATTCATGCAGTGAACATGTTCTTTGCATAATAGAAGAATAGAAAGCCATTTCACAGGTCCAGATGCTCCCTTTGGTTCTAGTCACGCTATTCCCATATTCCGAGATTAATATTTACAGTGTTTTCTAATTACAGGGACAGTCTCCCCGGAGCAACTTGGTGTAAAGTGCTTTGCTTAATGCACATTGGTGGTAACTGTGAGTGTAGGATATAGGCTTGAACATGTGAAGGGCCACACCGTGAAACAAATGTACTTTTCATCAGTGCTCTCTCTCATGCTGTGTTCAGAGAACTGCAAAGCTTCCAGGCTGACAAAGCATCTTTTACCTCTTTAAAAGTGCTTGCTAACATCTGCCACAATAAAAGCTCAAATTAGGCCACTACTGCAAAATACAACATGAGTAGCATTTTAGAGATTTGGGTATCATCCAGTTTGTAGCATAACGATTAGGGAGTTGATCCTCTAATTGGAGGGTCGCCGCTTCATGTCCCGGACCAGTAAAAGGTACCACTGAGGTACTCATGAGCAAAGTACTGTCCCCAAGCACTGCTTGTCAGCTGCCCACTGCTCTTTTATGGATGGGTCAAATGCAGGCATCAACTGTAACACCTCTTGCATCAGATATATTATATTATTATAATATACTGATTTCTATTTGCCAGAGATTTATCAAGTCATTTGTTTCTCTAAAAGAACAGTAAAACTCAGCTGCATTTTCTATATTTTATACCTTTCATAATATTTTTTGCCTTCAGTGGCTGAGTCAGAAAAGTTTAAACGTGCCCGAGTGCTACGACTCTAATAACATGCAGTTGAAAGAATTTCACTCACTCCTACTTTTGCTCAAGTGCAAAACCTCCAATTAAACACAGCAGTGCTGCTCTCTGGGAGCTGTTTGAGGAGGGAAGATGCTGCGATTTAAGACGTGGAAAGAGGGGATGGAGAGGGGCAAAATAAAGAAAGAGGAGAAGCAGTGTGGCCCGCTATGAGAGCGAGAAAGGGGAGGAGGGGTCGCAAGAGGGAAGGAGGAGGGAGAGCAAAAGGAAACAGCATCATGAAAGACAGCATGGTTCCAGAAACCCTTATTCAGCCCAAGGATCTCTTATTAAAGTGAGTCTGCATCAGTGTTTCCTTTAGGGAGGCAGAAGTGCCCGACTGCAAAACCCTTACTTGCTGTTACGAGCTTCCCACTTATAAAGAGAGAGTGTGAGAATGTGTGTGTGTGTTTCCTTTCAGTCCTCAAGGATCAGAATCACATGCTGCGCATCTCTCTTCTCTGCTCTCTTCTGTGTGCTTCGGCGTACTTGGCTTCTGCCGCTGCCGCTGCCATAGAGCTCCCATTGAGCATCGGTAAACAACACCACTTCAATTAGTCGCCAAACAAATCAACACACACACAAACAAGAACACAGCGCCGGTTTGAGCTTTGAGCGGCCACTAAGCACGTCCTTGAGTGGCGAAGGAAAAAAATGACGGGTGTTAACGTCTCCTAATCCTGCTTCTAATGTGTGCACGTCATGAAGAGGGAGAAGTCACCATGCTGTGGTACGTGCATGACGGAGAGGTAAAAGGTTGAGAGTTTTCGGCTTGTGTGGTATGCGGAGGTGCGTTCCTACAATGAGTTTGTTGTGCCATGTGCGTAAACGTTCTGTTTATTCATGTCAAAAGCATTCAAGTGCTTAGGATCGATTTGTAGTGCTTGGGAGAAGTAAACGACAAAAAGCCACAACGGTTGTTGTCTAACCATTGTCGTAAATGTTGTTACGATATTTGCATGTCTTATTGGACATTATTGTAGACTGCCTGTTTAGAATTTTCATATTCACCTGCTGCAAATCATATGGACATTCAATGAAAAAAGATAATTTCGGGACCAAAAGTGTAGTTGTATTCTGCATGTAACTGTATAGCACAGTCTCTCTTTCTCCCTCTAGTTTTAAGGTTAAAGTTTTTTTATATTTTGTCCACTTTATTGCGCTCCACCCATTTTCACTGCTTTTTTCTTCCGCATTGTGTTGGAACTTCCGTTCAGCTAGTCCGCTACGAGGTCTAGGTCACTTCAAGATGAACATTACCTAGGAGGAGGCCACCAACACAGTTCGTAGCTCTGACAGTAAAATATTACCACACCTGAGGCGACTAATAGAGCGATTAGATGACGTGAGAAGGTGGCCTCCAGTCACTCAAGGCGACATTTTTTTCATGGTGTTGTAGTATTCCGCTATCAACTGCTGTGAGATGGAGGTGCAGCTGCAAGATGGAGTCAGAGAATGGAGTCCACCTCAGCGAAGATGCTAGCAAGTATCCATGGCTGTGAAATCGAAAAGTCAGGATTTTTTTTTTAAATGATCAAATAATCATTCTGTTTATTTGTGTCAAAATGTATTCTAGCGCTGAGAAGCTTAAACTTGATTTGCAGTGTTAGGGACAAGCGGACTACATGGAGTAATGCTATTAACAACTTTTCAGTAGTTTATCAGTAGTGAAGCTACTTTAAAATGCTGTAGCTTTAAAAATAATATTTTATTTTTACAAATAGGCTACGCTACATTGTCACAGTTGGTAGTGCTCCCATGGACCGCCTACTGCTCCTTCACGGATGGGTTAAATGCAGAGGTCAAATTTCATTGTGCTGTGATGTGTTTTGACTATGACAAATAATCACTTACTTAATTAACTTGTTACAAAAGATAAAAGTACTACTAGATTTCTGTTAAATGAAACAGGATCTTTACTGCAGCTTGGCTACTTTTAATCCAAAATCTGAAAAGGAGCTTCCCCAACACTGTCGATTGGTGTGTCTTTTCCGGTGTGAGTAATACAGTATGCTGCCATCATTCTCACGCAATCATATATCTAAATGCGATGTTTACCAAAGGAAAATAAAATGCCCGAAGATTAAATATTGATCTGGAGTCCTGCCCCGGCTATGACCAGTCCCTCAGGCTTTTGGAGGGAAAAGAAGGAAAGAACGAAGATCTCGCTCTGTGTCTCCTTTTCTCTCTCCCTCTCTTTAGAGAAAGTTGTCTGGCCCGTTGTTTTACAGGCCTGCGCTTTAGCCCCAGCCGCAGTGTCTATTTTACGAGCTCTGTGAACAAGCCGGAGCCGAAAGCAATTACCAGTGCCGCGTCTCTGCAGTGTCCTCAGGAGAGATTACTTGGTTGGAGGTGAGGTCTAACGCTCCAGAGGATGCTATTCCTGGGCGAAGCCAGGCTTTACCTCCTGCCGAGAAGGCCGTGTGTGTAATCAGAGTCTGCCGACGGGAAGCTGTGATGCAGGAGGCATGTTCGGAGCAGTCGACACAACTCCCGTCTGATCACCGCTAGCCTGATTAAGCCTAATAGACGGCTGGATTTGGACGAGACCCTTCGTCCTTTACTGGAATTCGTTAACCGTTGGGAGATAAACATTAGCTTTTCAAACTACAAAACACTTACGATGAAAAGTAGCTAAGCTACATGCAGGCTTTATCATTCAGTTATACGTGATATTTGTGCAGTAGGATAGCAAACTGATATAAAACAATTGAAAAAGATATATTTTTAACAATGTAATGTCAAATTACAAAAAGATGTCGATGAGATTTTGCCGGTAGAGAGAGTTGTGATTTTTAGGTTGCACAAGTTACACTCAAAAGTTGAACTCTGTCTATTTTGCCTTTCAGAGTCACACATTTTGCTTAATATAGGCAAAGATTCTTAGTTCTGTCTTCACCAAGGTAAACTCCATCCTGCGACTCCAACTCACAGCCGCCAAGAGCAGGCAGATATACAACAAATATGCGCAGTAGCCTTTCAGATACAGTTTTTTGCCAATTCAATACCAATCAGAAACACCCAGTAGGTGAATATACCCATCCTTTTAATGAGAGAAAAATGTATTTTTGTAAAAGTGTGGCGTTTTCCATTCCATATTGCTATTTCTAACAAAAACGTGGTTACTTTTACTGCTACATCATTTTAAAAGCAGCTACTGATGATAATAAATATATGAAAGTGAGTGATTATTTGTCATTGTGAACACACCACAGCATAGCACACAGTGCACCACAACAAAATGTCATGTCAGCTTTTTTGGCAGCACCCAGGAAACAGTGCCTGGGGACGGTACCTTGCTCATAAGTACCTCAGTGATACCTTTACCAGTCTGGGTCTTGAACCAGCGACCTTTTCATCACGGGTCAACTCCCTAACCATTACACCACCAACTACCCTTTAGTTTGGCTTGGTTAGTAGTGCTTTCATAGCTAGCTACTCCCCAGCTCTGGATATAAACATTTACAAAACTTTTGGTTTCAAGTAAGGGGAGAGATGGAGAGAGAAACAGTGGAGATGGTGGAGAATAGAGAAGAGGAGAGGGAAGAGACACCTCAGAAGAGTTTATTGCTGTTGGCACGTTGTGTCATTTGCATGGATGATTATCCCCGGGGATAAATCCCCCACCTCCCGTAGATTGGCTTTTCTGCAGAGGTTGTCAAAAGCGGTGTCGAATTACTCCATTAGCAAATCTCTCATCTTACTTTGCCGCCTGATGGCGTAAACCAGGGGTCCTCAACTACTCAACTAGAGAAGAACGACATTACTTAAATTTCTATTTCATTTACATTAGCGGTTAAATATTTTATGTCCATTTGGTTTGGTCCGTGGAACCAAAAAAAGGTTGGGGGACCGCTGGCGTAGATGCAAAAGTGCGAGCTTGAGTTGACCCTCGAACGCGTAATGAAGCTGCAAGAGCAATTCCCTCATAAACAAATCGCAGCATGAGACCTACCCCATTATCTCCAGCCACCCCCACCTTATCGTCTGATGAAAGACGCAATTAAGCTTTCAGGCGCTCTGGTGTTTGTGCGTGAATTGACGGAAACCACCTCATTGTCTCCGCAGACTGCCGCCTTTGTCTGTATGGAAAAAGTCAAGCACTGAGATTTGAGATTTGTATGAGTTATTCCATAAAATTGTCCACAGATGGAAGACAGATAACACAATTGCAAAGAAAGCAGACAGCAATGTCGAAGCTAAAAGAATGATTTAATGGGCTTTAAGCATTTATGCTCTATTACAGAACATCAGACACAAGTGCTGCTTTAGAATAATTTCATCTCTGTACAATAATTCATCTGGAGGGAAAGAAAAAACAGAAAGACGTTGAAAGGAAGGTTCTTTGTCATATGTATTACTCATAACCATTGTACTGTCTGTTGGGAGCAGTTATGCAGCTTTAGAGCAGTTTCCAAGTCTTACTAAAGATAAAAAGTAGGAGAGCATTGCGTTGATATGTGGCGAACTGTATTCATCTGTGTAAAATGATATAAAAAATACATCAGGAGAGTAGTGTCATTATTGATCCCCAAGAAACAAAGGTGTTTTCTGCTGTAGTCATCACTGTCTTTGCTGGGTTTTATTGTGATTTCTCTTTTTCTGCTTATTTCAGTTGTGTTTTACCAAACATATCTTATTTTGACCATAGACAAATATACTAAGTTTAAAAGTGCGATAAAATAAGTTTAAATAGCCTGTGACGAGGAACCACACTCGTATTATCCAAGGATTAAAATTGCTAATGATAATAATCAGTATGGAACATTAGTTGCAAATGTTTCTGTACATCTGTAAATTAATAAATAATCTTTGGTCATTAGAGAGTTGTGCTTTCTGCACCATCAGACCCGTGTGCAATTTGTGCGTCGGCAAATATCATCTACTCACCACTGCGAAATGCTATGTAAATGTCAAGGCTCATATGTATAAATATTCCACTAAACAGACCAAAAGAGTCCTTGGAAAGTTTGAGCTGATTCTGCAAGACTGCTGTGCTATCTATCCATAATTCATAGAACCACAGGTACATTCACAACCTGCATGCTATTTCAATTCTGCCTTCTACTTGAAACTGAGCGGAGAGGATTTATGGGTGAGCAGAAGATGAGAGAGAACTTTGTTGGGGGAGGCAAAAAAAAAATTGAGCCATTGATGTTCAAAGGGAAATTTGTGGCATTTCTGTCCTTATCTCCAGAGTGCAAGTACAAACAAAATTCTAAATTTACATCATAGGTTTAATGCACTAATTTAGCATTTAGAAAGGAAAACAGCTACATCAAAACCCAAATTGCCAACAGAACAAAGCCAACATAAAAAAGCATGAGAATAAACTAGCAGCGCAAAACTTTGTTCTTTTATTATATTTGCTTTCGCTGACACAATAGCTGATGGTTTTAATAGCAGTCTACTGCTGCAGTAAGTAAATAAACCTTAATTTTTGCATGTTCAAGTCTGAAGTACAGCCCGCCAAGCTGAATAAACCCGACAGAAATTGTATGAGAAATGTGGATGCCACTGAAATCTCAAAGATGACCATGAGGAAAGAAAACATGGGAGAGCAAATCTGGGCACACACGCGCCTGTGATCTAAATATGAGCTGCTGGTGAGACTCGACACTTATCTCTTCCTTGTGTAGTTACAGTTTGTGCTTGACATTTATTCGCTTCTTGATGAGGAAATGGAAAGTTTGGAACAGCTTTATATGGCCTGCCGGCATATTTAATTTATGAATTGTAAATGTTTGATGAATTCTAGCCAGAGAACTCTAGCTGTGTTCTCCAGTGAGGGCAGCAGCAAACAACGTTCAACCAAAATCCACACATTTCCTCATGCAGCCCTTGTAACCAGAGGTAAAACACTTCATAACCCTTTCATAAATTGGGTTAAATGAATGCCGCTTGGCCTCCCTCACTGTGGCTTATCTGTGAAACAGTGCTGCGAGGAGTCTAATTGATTGAAAGTTTCGGCTCTGGTGTTATTTTGCTGCTCTCTGGAGGCGCATGGCTCAGCGGTGACCTTGCCTTCTGGGCCTTGCTAAGCGATGAGTAATTGCTCAGGCAGGACAGCTACAACAAAGGTGTATAATACTGTGAGAAAAAAAAACTTTCCTTTGTGTGTCTTCTGTTGGCTCCAGTGCGACAAATTAGCCAAAACCTTGATATGTTCCGACAGGGTTTGAGTTAACCATTTAGTCAGGGATGTTCAGCATGGTGTTTATGCTTTTTGCTGTCTTTGTGAGGGCCTTCACAGTGTTGAGGAGTAGCTAACTAAAATTAGCAATACTACTAACTACTAACTTTCAAATGCCATAACTTTTACAGTTTCTATATATATATCTGTATCTCTCTCTCTCTCTCTCTCTCTCTCTCTATATATATATATATATGTATGTGTGTGTGTGTGTGTGTGCTCTGGTCCGGTGCGCATCCCCCAAGATGGAGTCCACCTTTGCCAAGAGGGAATCAATGGACGTAAAATAGCTTTTAGATAGTAGCTTGCCTGTAGCTTAGCTACGTTTCATCATAAGTAGCTTGTAGCCTGCAAAGCTACCATTTAAAAGTAGCTTCCCGAGTCCTGGTCTATCCATTGACTCATATAATTACTAGACCGAAGTGGGGCCTTTTTGGGGCAGCTGGTAGTGTAACGGTTAGGGAGTTCACCCTGTGAAATGGAAGGTTGCTGGTTCGAATCCCGGACTGGTAAAGGTACCACTGAGGTAGTAATAAGCAAAGTACCATCCCAAGCACTACTCCATGGGTTCTGCACACGTCAGCTGCCCACTGCTCCTTCACGGATGGGTCAAATGCAGAGGTCACATTCGTTGTGGTGCACTGTGTATTGTATTGTGGTCTGTTCACAATGATAAATAATCATTGACTTTCACTTTTTACTCTTGTAGTTCTTCAAGTAAATGCTTCAGCATTTCTATAAAAGTGTTATTTCCTCTTGAGGACTGGTCATAATATGCAAAAAAAAAATGTTTTTAAAAGCCTCAGTATCTGATAAATCTTAGGTTTTGATTCCTTTCTTTTAGGGGACAGGCATGTCCTCGCAAACACCTAAAGTCTGCCCACACACACACACACACTCAAGCAAACACGCACACACACACAAAGTGTGTAGGTTTTACAGAAGAATTATGAAGTGTAATGGGAGTAATTACAGGAGACATGCTTTTATTTTCTTTGCTTCTCCTGAGTGTGATTCATAAGTGTGTGTGAAATTGGGATATTGCGCAAGCGAAATCCTCCTTTACAGTGTCACACATTCTAGCTTTATGCCACCGCCGAAAAAAGGAAGCGAAATGGCCTACAAACAAATGGTCTTGATAATGAATGTGAGATGTGGACAGTGAGCTTTAAACTGCCTACCATTAAGCTCATGATTTGTAACATAATGGCTGGATTTGCTTTTTAATGGGAGAACAGTTTAATGGCTACTTCTGAAATGGACAAAATGCCACTGTACTTTATCATTCACTGTACCTCTCTCTTCCTCTCTGTCTCTCCCTCTCACTTTCTTTCTTCCTCCCTTCCTCTATGGGACAGCTGGACTTGATTAAATCCAAACATGTTGTAAAAGTCAAAAATCAAAGGGAACTTTCTGTTATCTAATTGTATGCAAGTATACAGAGAGATGAAATGGTGAAGCTCAGGGACCACAGTGTAAATGTAGTGCAAATTTAAGTGAGTGAGTGATTACTTGTCATTGTGAACACACCATAGTACAGCACACAGTGCACCACAGCGAAATGTGACCTCTGCATTTGACCCATCCATGAAGAAGCAGTGGGCAGCTTTTGGCAGGAGCAGTGCTTGGGGACCGTACCTTGCTTATGAGTACCTCAGTGGTACCTTTTTCCGGTCACAAACTTGAACCGGTGACATTCCAGTCACACTACCATTACACAACACAACCAACTGTCAGAACTGCAAGTACATACAAAACAAGACATTGGGCCTCATTCACTAAACATTCTAAAGAAATATTCTTAAAACCATCATCAAGATTCTGACATTCAGCAATATTTTATTATTTATGATTTGTTCATAGGTAGTAACCAATTCATGAAAACATTAACTTTTTCTGTTCTCAGGACATCCACTTGGGTCTGTACTGCCTCTACACACACTGTAAGTTTGATTTAAAAAATGGTCAGTTGTGTTAGTATTTATTTATGAATGTCAGAAATCATGTGCTTAAACAAGCCGTTTAGATTTCTCCTCTACTTCTATATCACAGTAGGGGACATTTGAATAACTCCAACCTCCTGTTTGAGAAGCTCCGCTCACCAGGTAGAACTGCTAGCGCTTCCTGATCCGCCATGTTTTCTTGCAAGCGCTAGTGTAGGAATCACAATGAAGTAGTCTAGCGGCGGAGTGTTGTGTTGAACATGTATGGCTGTATGGATGGTCTGTTAGCAGCAGCCATGTGGATTATTTTCACGAGGTAAACTCTCACCGTGCTGTCTACACCCCAGTTCCGGAGTGGGATGTGAGCAGCAGCGGCTCATTTGCATTTAGGAATACTAATGAGAAACAGCCTGTTCTGAAAGGGACTGAAATAGAGGAGTAAAAAGAAGGTGAAAATGTCTAATCTGAGAGATATTTTCAACAAACTACTTCAGAGACATGTTTAGTGGAGCTCATAATATGATGATAATAATATGGGACCTTAAGATAAAAATAAAGACGCATTTTGTTTAGACATTCAGAACAGTGCATTAAAAAAGTAAGCATTCAATATGCCAGTAATAAATAAATACCACACTTCTACTGCTAGGCTCTTACTGCTCCATATTGACTCCTAGCACTCCTCACATGCCGCTGGCAGATGCTACAGAACTCTGGATAACTAAGAGTGTCAGACATAGGAACAGTTTCTTTCCTCAGGCCATAACCTTTATAAATAACTGAACAATTCTATCATCTGCTGTGCTTTAGTCCACACACCACATACCTTACATAACCAGGACATCGCTTGTGTGTCATATGTTTTGTATTGTATTTTGTTTATTGGCCACTGTTCACTGCTCATTGTGTAGTGGATATTTAAGTGAATTTTAAGTGAGTAATTAGTGCACCACAACAAAATGGTGACCTCTGCATTCGACTTGTGTGTGAAGGAGCAGTGGGAGTAGTTCTTGGGGAACCCTCTGATCACAGGGCCAACTCCCTAACCGTTATTCTACACACTTCCCCAATTTTGATCTGTTGTGTTGTATTATATCGTCTGTAGTACTACAGAGAATAAAATTCAGCTTTATACCACATGGCAAATAAATGTGATTCTAATTCTGAAAGACGAGTTCAATGATGTTTGATTTCATCAAACATGTAATGAGAACCCGGACAGCATTGTGCAATAAATGTTAAATGTGTATTTCAGTTGAAGACAGCAAATTAAACCTGAATAGCAGCATCAGCATGAGTAGCCGGATGAATACACTCTTTGTAAAAATATATATATATAAACAGTAGTAACGTCTAACGTCTAAGTGTAAAAATAGAAATGACCAAATGTAGAAACATAGCTGTACTGAGATTTGGGATATATAATGCAAAACAATTGCCAATCCTCCCCAGCATAATCCAGCATTCCATGTGCTGCAAATCTTTAGTTCATAACTTGAACACCTCACAGTTCCAATCCTTGACATGGTGATTGATGTTCTTTGCAGAATAGTACAGTTACAGTCTTTCTCCTGAAACCAAAGAAAGAAGGTTGATTATGCAAGGTGTTTTCATCTCATGCTAACCATGAAAGACTTTGTGAAATTTAATGGTAGCAAAGGTCAAAGCCATCCTAGCACGCAGAAGATCTACCCGTGTAATTGAATTGCTTTCATTTCCAGCTCCGTTACCACCTTTAATTAGACAAAAGAACAAAATACGAAGAAGAAAAAATAGTATATATATTTTTTATTTATTTTTTTTAATGAAAAATGTGATGGAATCTGCAATTTTTTTCAATGCTGCATCTCAGGCATTCAAGGCAAGCGTCGACATCACGTGAAAATAAAATTGTGCAACCTGAACGCAAATTAATTACAGGTGCATTGCAAATAGCACAATAAATCTAATCCTGATGTGTTTGCAGAGGCACAGCCTGAGGTTAGCTTACGCAGGGAGTTCTCCGGGGATGTGGATAAGGTTGCACATAAAACACAGCCATCACTAAATCACCCTCCTCTGTATTTCGTAATTACAGCATCAAAGCCGAGGTCGCTGCTTAGGAACGGACAGAAGTCAAGCGCTGGAATACTTCTGCCTACACTATTGACAGGAACAGCTTACAGAGAGCAGCTGACTTAGTCCCACTGGGTTTCTGTGGTGCTTTCCCGGATTACTGAGAGATGTGATGACGGAGTAGTTTTTTCCTCAAAACACAATTAAAGTTGTTGGACACTTTGTTAACACTGTAAAAGATCAATTTTAGTGTGGGGTCCATGTGGGCTTTAATTAGCCCTCAAATCTTTGTTTCTTCACTCCCTTCTCCATCCTGAGCTCAGGCAGGTTAGAGGTTTTAGTTTGAATGCAGTATGGAAAAGATCAGTGCTGCACTCAAGATTTACAATATTACAATGTCGTCTACTTTTGCAAATAAAGGACTTTCAGTTAGGCACTTGTATGGGGGGAAAGTAAAGTTATATGGAGGCTGTGGTGATGCAGTAGACATAGCAGCTGAAACCCTGTGCTGATGATCATAAAATTGATTCTAAGAACTACCATTGGGCCCCTGAGCTCAACCCTTTACCTGAAGTTGCTCCTGTGAGACTCTACATGTAATCAGGAAATAGACATCACTCTGAACAAGTCCAAACGTAAATGTTAATCTAGAGCCCTGACCTTTATGAACATGGTTGTGAGGGTTATTCGTTAAATAACTCAGTGATAACTTTTCCAGTCTGGAATTCGAACCGATGACCTTCTGATCACGGGGCGATTATCCAACCGTTACGCCACCAACTACTGTAAAGAGCGCTATATAAATAAAATTGAATTGAATTGTAGTCAGCAACCTAATCAAAGTATTGCAATATTAAAGTAGCATAAACGTAATAGTTTTATGTTACTTTTGCTTGCTCGGAAAAACACAAAACACTAATTTAAATGAAGTTTGAAATGAAATTAATGTTCTAAAAGTTACTGCAGAGCTGTGAAAATTAGTGGTAAAAGGAATATTTGAAAATGTGAGTTGTTTTCTTTGCTAATTCTGTCTTTTAAAATATATGTTTAAAAGAAGTCTTGTCGCTAAGGCGTAAAAAACAAGTACTTTTTTGTATCTCAGACATAAAAAAGGGCCTTATTAAATATTAAGGGCCAGTTTCCCAGTCGAGGATTAAGCCTAGTCCTAGACTAGTTTTGAGTTTGAATGGCAAATCTCCATTGGTGCTACAGTTTAGTCCAAGACTAGGCTTAATGCCTAGTTTTAAAGATTAAAAATTTTGTACAAATGTACCTTTTATGACGCTTGAATTTTACTTTATCTATTACAAGTATACAAGAGGGTGGGCTCAGTTTTTATTTATTTATTTATTTATTTATTTAGACAGCCTGAGAATTCCTTGCTTTGCCCCGTAAGTGCATACGTACGTGGGTACACACCCACACACATCACATCTTCCTTCAAGACTTGACCGGCATGACAGGAGGTCTATTTATGGATAGATGGTGGGTAGACCACTGCAGTGTGGGATTGCACTGTAAAAGCTTCCCCTGAGTCCTTTTTGATTTAGACACAGTGCTGCATATTAGACAGGAAGTCTTATCTCTGAGGAACACGTAGGGAAACTTTGGAAAATTTTAATGTCACCAAGAAGGAAAATGCTACCAGCTCTGTGTGACTCTGTTACTGCAATCAAATACAAAGGCTATTTACCCAAAAAATAAATTAATAAAAGTAATGTGGGGTATTTTCCTGCCAAACTGAATATGAATTTGAAAGCATTTTGATGTTGAATGGGATGTCAGAAAAGGCAAGTTTCAGTTCCAGCTGTCAAAAGTCCTGCAGTGAAAGCAGAAATAAATGAAATCTCATTGGTTTTGAAAAGTTGCTGCTACCAGGGGAATATGAGCCAGAGTGTTTGCCTTAGTATTTGTATACTAAGTGTTTGTCCATTTTGTGGTCACCCCGCTGTGGTTCTAAATGTATTTATCTTAAGTTTTTTATACTTATGAATCAACTAATCTCGGCATGGCCATGCATGTGTATGTGTACAGTACATACAGCTCTTCACGTTTGTGTGTATTTTGGCAGCTACATTAGATTCAGTCTTAATCTTTAGACGAAAATGCTCGTTAGTTTTAGTCACATTTTAGTCATATCTGTTCTTCATAGTTTTTAGTGTGTGTGAATTTGAGTGCACAGTGCACCACAACGAAATGTGACCTCTGTATTTGACCCATCCATAAATGAGCAGTCGGCAGCTGACATGCAGCGCTTGGGAATAATACCTTGCTTATGAGTACCTCAGTGGTACCTTTACCTGTCCAGGACTTGAACCGGCAACCCTCCGATTATGTAACCAACTCCTAACTGTTACGCTGCCTCCTGCCCCAAAAGTAGTTTTTCCAGTGTTCTGGTAAAACCCACATTATTTTCTTACTCCCTGGTCCCTTTATGGGCTCCTTAGTTTAGTGCAGCAGCCTCTTTGTGCTTGAGATTCCATCTGCTCATGTGATTCAATGGATCCAAATATTTGGACAGACAAACTAGTTGCATTCTGAATATCTGACAATCCACAAATTAACATTTTACTTCTGTCTCAAATAGTTGAGAAAAAGAAATGTAAAGTTTGTCAAAAATCAATTTGTGGCTCTCCAACATTTCATTGTAGTCATGGAAAAATCATATACTTTTCTTGCTTCATGCTACTTTACGCCACATTTTTTCACCATGCGCTCAGTCTCCACTTCTTCTGACATTTCCATAAATATTCAAGCACTGTTTCGACATGCTTAATGATTTATGTGTGGAATTTCTTGACACTTGTGACCTTTTAGCCATAACACAAAGCCACACTTTGCATGAAAATGCATACCTGTACAGGATATACCGTACATCAGTCAAATTATGGCAGTGGTGGCAATGAGAGCTTTCATACCAGCGGCTAGCAGCACGGATTAACCGTGGATGCTCAGAACAAGTGTATCACTTCCGCTTTCTTGATACAACAGTGTTTTCCCAACTCTGCTCTCTGACGGAATGTGCAGGTTAAGTCTGTGTTCTTTGCAGGTCGCAGCAGCAACCTGCGTAAGGTCAGGGGTCAAACCCAGCCTCCCATGGTTCATGCAATGCTCTCATCACCTACAGGCTCTTCAGCACCCACATCATCCAGGACTGGTCTCCATGGCAACACCAGCATCAGCATCAGCAGCAGCAGCAGCAGTAGCGCGTGGTGTCCTTGATGTGAAGATAGAGGAGAGATATGAACACAAATTGTTCCTTGAAAAGCCCCCCCACCTCCCTCCTCCCACCTTCTGCTCCCTAACTCCCTCCGGTCAGCTCGACATACACACTTGCACTTGCTCTGGGGAGAGAATGTGAGAGAGAAAGAGTGGGAGAGAGAAAAAAAAGTCAGAAGAAAGGACAAGTGTCTCTTTAGCCTGCAGAACATCGACAAGCAGGGTTGTCTGTATTACATTTGTAGACTCCTCTACTCTGTCTTACTCAGATGTCCAGAGACGTGTGTGTGTGTGTGTGTGTAAATGGAAATCTTTGTTTATTTCTCTTGGTTGTGTGTGTGACTGTATGTGGAGGTGTTGACTCATGTCACGCACAGCGTTATGATTCACCATCCAGGCTTTGTTGACTGGCACATGTCTAGGCTTACAGAGCCATCATTATGGCGCTACTTCACACCACGTCTTTTCACCATGCACACACACACACACTTGTCACAGTCCCACTCTCGGCTCTGCTGCACAAAAACACGGTCTGTTTCCATGGCCATCGCCATAAATAATCGAATGGCTGTTATGACATGCTCATTTGCTGAAAAGCATACAAATGAGATTCAAATCAGAAGGTACAATGTCACAGCCATGGTTCAAGGAATGGCCAGATGTCACGGAAGCGTCTCGGGAGAATGCATTATGCATGTGTAGATGTGCAGCTTCTGTAATCACATCCTCGTTAAAGATGCAGACAAAAGTTGGCATTTTAAATGGAAACTACATAATAGTACATGTTCATTTTTAATCATTAAACAAGAATCCGCATCTGAGGCAAATTACATTCAAGTGCATGCGTTAGAGGACAAAACGTGAAGATGTGAAGATTCAAGGGTATAAACCCTAGTTTTAATATAAAGTTTAGTATAAAGTTGATTTAGTGCCAGTGTAGCAGCAGGCAAAGTTAGACTTCTAAAAGAGGAAATTACAATATTAGTTCTTGTTTTCCAGGTAATGTTTATGTGTATCTCTTTACAAATAAATAAATATAGTTGGACACAGGAGCAGTGTATCAGTCTCCAGTATATTAACAACCTTAAAAACGTAGAATTAGATTACTGTCCCAAATAGTTTAGTGCAAATTTAGGGATGTCACGATTAACCGGTTTCGCGATTAACCGCGATTTAAAACGTCACGGTTAATTAATCGTAAAGGCTCCTCAACACCGTGTTTCTGTTGGTGCTCTTAAAAACGTAGATTATAACAGTGCTATCAACAGATTGGCGGGACTCGCCCGGAACGAAAACGTTTCACCACCAGGGTTGCACTTGTGCTAGAAACACAGACTGTACAATCAGTGAATGACAGCTCACTTGACCACGCTGAACAATGGCAGAGGAAAAAACTGAAAATGCTTTATTTCCACCAAAGAAGCAATTGAAGTCTGCCATACAGAGAATACAAATCAATTCTTAGATGCAACTCGAGAATGCACCCGGATAGTCAGCAGCAGCAGGAGGAGGAGGAGGAAGACAGAGAAGTCCAGCACGGCGTGGACGCCGACACACAAACACACACACACACACAGAGGTGAAACGATAATTTGAATAATTCTATTACAAAAAATGATCGAGGCAATTTTTCCAGAATCGAAGCTTCGTTTAACTCATTTCACTCGCTAGTGCATGCGCCGCTTGTGTTTCACACGGACGCTTATTAATGATGCACTATGTTTTTAGAGGCATGATCAAGACAAGACCTGATCCCTCAGTATGTGAAAGTATTCGTGAGATATTCCGTGCACAAAACAGAAGTAAACACGTAAACCCCCATAAATTACATTTTTGCAATGTAAACACGCGCCCTGTGTTTGTGAGCGCGCGAGCACCCGCGATAACGCCATTACTCGCTAAAACGCTCAGTTTAAACTGGAACACCAGTTTAATATGAGGTTTGGAAGGAGAAGATTTTGTCCAGTATTTTTTCCTTCCCCCTTATGTAACTTCTGCTTAGATAAAATGGGAAAATATTCTAGTCACTTTTAAAGATTGCTTTTTTGAATCTGCACTTTTTGTATTTGATACAGCTGCAATATTAGCAGGTTAGCAATGTGTTTTCTGCTGACACAATTTGTACAACTTGGCTCATCTGTAAAGCTGCTCTTTAGCTGTAACTGTGACTTATTAATGTTACTTTTAGATGTCATTTATTTTTGCTTATTTAGTTCTACACCCTGTAATTGCTCTGAAATCATTCCAGCTAGTTTTCTTGTGCAGTGAGCAAGCTCCATTATTTCCTTTGACAGCACAGCATGACATTCTGAGCAATATTAGGAAACACTGAGGGAAAGTTGAACCGTCACTGAAGTACATTGATGCTTTCCTGTGCTGCTCTGGGTGCTCTTCACTTTTTCTTATTAATGGTATGCTGTGAGCAGCTTAATGAGCACCTGAGGCTATGGCACTTTTAAATGAGTTTGTCACTACTCTGCTTTTTTTCAGGGGAAGTACGTCAAGTTAGTCTTTCTTATCCCCTTCCCCTGGGTGTCAGATCAGCTGTCAGTGTTTTTCATTATTAGTATTCAGAATGCATTGAACTGGTGCTGTAATAATCCTTTATCTTTTTCATATATAAAAAAAGTATTGTATCAATTTTTTCTCCCATGAAATGTTGAGATGTGAGATCTGAAATCCATAGAACAATACAACTTTTTCTAAATTTTGTTATATTTTTCTTTAAGACTACAAACATTGCCTATGAAGAATAGTGTTTGAACATTTTTTCTGAAGATAATTCTTACATATTCCATGAACATTAATTGTCTCTACTAGATTAAAGGAAGCTTTATTTATTTAGATATATTAGTACACCACTAGGGCGGCACGGTGGCGCAGTAGTTAGCACTGCCGCCTCACAGCAAGAAGGTCCTAGGTTCGATTCCCGGGTCAGCCATGGGGACTTTCTTTGTGGAGTTTGCTTGTGGACTTGCTCTCTCTGGTTTCCTTCAGGTGCTCTGGTTTTCTCCTACAGTCCAAAAGCATGAACTGTAGGTTAATTGGAAAATCTAAATTGGCCCCGTAAAGCCTGAGTGTGTGTGTGCCCTGTGGTGTGTTGCCGTCTGCCCAGTGTTGGTCCCCACCTTGTGTGCGTAGTTCCTGGGATAGGCTCCGGTCACTCCACAACCCTGGCTGGGATTAAGCAGTTCGGATAATGAATGAATGAGTATGACACTACCAACAATGTACGATTGTATTAGCCGGACAGTCAACACTCACAGTTAACTTTTATACTAAGTATGACAACATATAGATGCCTTTAATTATAACACTGATTTTGAGTGTATACTCCACATTTTTTTCGACTGAAATTTACCGCCAGACTATAGCAGAGACGTCAGATTGCATCACAGGTTGCTAGGAAGACATCAGTGTCCTTCCTGTCAACTCTTACTCTGAAATACTGTCATCTTTATGAACCCAAAATGATTAAATTTTAGACTCATCTCTCTATAAAACTTCTGTTACTGGCTGTCACTCAGTAAATGGTGTTCTACATACTGCAGTCTCTTCTGCTTGGACAATTTTCCCCGTTTTAGTTCCGTCTCTCATCCCCACATATCTGCAATACAGCATTTCTTAGGGTTTCTCCTTATGGGCTGAAAAAAGGCTAAAGAGGAGATTAGCCTGTTTCAAACGCTGCTGCAGTTTTCTCAGTCTAGTAAAGGCATTTTCACTTTTTACTTTGCAGAGTCACTCTTTATTCTTATAAATGATCTATAGCCAGAAGGTGAAAACAACACACAAGACGTAATAGGATAAAAGAAAGATAAGCTTCACTTGTTACAGACTACAGAATATGTCCCACAGAATTACTAATGTTTGTTTAAAATAGAACCATTTTAAACCCCTTAACCACTGATAGAGTAATTGGTTCATTCATTCATTATCCGAACCGCTTAATCCCAACTAGGGTCGCAGGGGGACCTGAGCCTATTCCGGTAACTTACGGGCGCAAGTCAGGGACCAAACCTGGCCAGGCGCCAACACACCGCAGGGCACACACACTCTCACACAATCACACTCACATTCACAACTTACAGGGCCAATTTAGAGTCGCTAATTATTGTTACGTTCACTCGTTTACAGGCCCCGTGATCAGAAGATCGCAGGTTTAAATCCAGGACCTGTAAAGTTACCACTGTGGTACTCATGAGCAAGGTACCATCCCCAAGCACTGCTCCCCGGGCGCTGCCCTTGTTAGCTGCCCACTGCTCCTTCAGGATGGGTCATATGCAGAGGTCACATTTCATTGTGGTGCACTGTGTGCTGTGCTGTTATGTATTCACAATAATCACTCACTCACTCAAATTCTTCACAAAGCCAAATTTAACGTGATTCCAGGGTCCATGGTCCACTTTGCCTGTCCGTAACCGCCATGACCCCCCCTTTTTTCCTGCTTCTTTTCTGTCGTTTATTTTTCTCAGAGGAACCCATTTGTTTTCTCACTTTAAGAATACATGGGATTTGAGGTTTGAAAACTTTCCTCCACCTGTTTTCTCATGGCAGTCAACATGGTTCTTATGCCACCTCACTGAACACACATCTCATGCTGTTTTGACCCGCACTCGTCTTTTTCTTGCTTTTATCATCCCTTGTTCTTTCCCCATTCGCTTCAATTCATTTTTGTCAAATCTTCCTACTTCCAGTCAGTTTTCATTTCACAGCCACAAAACTTGAGCAATCATATTGGCATTTTCTTGCAGAGTTGCATCTCTAGTTTACATATGATACCCCTCTTTTTACCTATAAAATCATATCAAATCAATTTGGAAGTAGATCACCATCTACTTGTTATTAATTTATGTTAAATTAATTACTCTTCTTTAATGTCAGTTTGATATCTTCATCAAGTGCATAAAAAATGTAAACAATAACCAATGCAATTATGTAATAGTTCTTAGCCATACTTACTAAGAGTTATGACTAGTAGAGCTAAGGATTAAGATCCACTGTGATAATACTTCAGTAAATTTATACTTGTGCTCTGTTGGAGATGCTTCTAGAATGAATGCAAATGTCTGTTGTGAACAGATAATAATAAAACTGTGGAATTCCTATTAATTAGCATTGGTTAGAAAACCAATTGGTTAGAAACCAGTTTGTCTCTCCGCTCCAGATGTGTCTTCTAAGAAGCATGTGGCAATTTTCTCTACAAGAGCCATCTTTTCTCATCCAGGGTCCAGTCTCACTTTAATAACTAGACCTTCCAATATCATTTAGACGCTAGGCACTGAATCCCAACCACAACAAATCAGAGCAAAAAACACTTTCAAATTCTGACCTTCAGAGTCAAAACATATCGAGCTTATTAAAAACTAAACATGCATTCACACATCAACTTTCCAGAGGAACAATATACCTTGGCTGCTAGGGGAAACAGATAATGCTTAACTTTTTTTAAAAACTTTGCCAGTTTCTCAGAAATGTTGAATAAACTGACAGCGGACTTAATCAGCATTGATATTTTCAAAGCACACCACCTTTCTTGCAAATGCATTATACTAACACTTTGTTATTGCTTTCACATATTATTTCACATGCTTTCTTAAAACTGTTTACTCAGATCTCACAAAGCTTTACTGAAAATTTAAACATTGAAGATATTTTGTGGCAACAGTGCATATGCAATTGATAGTTTCAGTTCTATAGTACTAATACAACTGATAAACTTTCAGTCCTCATCCATGGCATCTATCTATCATGGCGTCATTAAAATACTGTACTTCCAAAAACAATTTCAAGGGACTTGATCTCTTATGCTGCTTGTGTACTGTACGTATAGTGTAGAATTAAAATTCAGATCTTTTTCATAGCATATTTGACTTTGACTACATGTACATTATGCATTTCACAATCAGTGGCACCCAGTCTGACATGTTATACACTATGTAGAACATAACAGTATTTTTAAGACATACAATGTGCACCAAATATGTATTAGGAAGCTTAATGTATTATTTTTTTTAGCACTTTAGCATCCTTTTTTCACAGGATGTTTGCTCTGTTGTAATTATTTAACTCTTACAATTAAATTAAAATTTGCTCATCTAACTTGCAAGCTACCCTTTTACATGTAGGTGACTGTGACTGTGTTGGTGATCCAAAGACTGGGATTTAGATCCCACGAACCAGGGCCCCTGAGCAAGGCCATTAATCCCAGGTTGCTCCAGGGAGACTATCCCCGTAATTAGGGATGGAAATTGCTCTGGATAAGAGCGTTTGCTAAATGCTGTTAATGTACACGTATTTCATAGTGGAAAAGGACAGGGATTGCACCCTAAGAACTTTGGGCCTCATTCCACCACCTGTTTCTAAAGACAAACTGTGGCTCTGCACGGCAAAACCAGTCGCTTGTCGCAATGGAGGTTTCCGAGAAAAACGAGCGTTTATGTTGCGTTGGGTAAAATTTGGGATTTTTTGTTTCTAGTGTTTTGAAACAGTGGAAGGTCTGTACTGTACTGTTGTGGATAAATTTCGCTGAAAAACTTACCCTTTCCATCCTAAAAACGTGACTTTCTTGAGGTGAGGAATTCAATTCCAGCAGAATGTTTAAAGTTTCTGTTTTGACCGCTCTACTTCAATATTTACGGTAAATCCACTCATAGACTACTGTGAAGATATTTCTCCGGAATCCATCTTCGTCTCCCGAGTTCAGTTAACCTAACGCAGGTAGGCTATCCGTGTGGCTGTGAATGCAGCGTAGGCTACCCTAAATACAAACGTAGCTGCGACCGCACCAAGCGTCTGTGAGTGCTACGTCGATAGTCAACTTCAAAGGCAGATTTCTCCGTTTCTCACTTGGCGTGACAGGAGAAACCCGACTCCTTTGAATGTTGATATCTCAGTCATATGTCGCCCGATTCATTCGATATAGGTATCGTTTTGAAGGTTGATTTATGCAAAATGTAATAACTTAATTTTGAAAATTTGCGACAAGCGACTGGTTTTGCTGTGCAGGGTCACAATTTTGTTCTTAAAACCAATTTGTGCAGTTTTAACTAAGCTTCTGACATTCACCATTGTTTTCTTATTTAAGATTTCTTCCTATGTAAGAATATAATCTATAACTGCTAATTTTATTAAAGGACATATTTAAGGAAAAAGTGGCCCAGTGGTGTTAATGCTCTAATAGTCTATCAGGATACAATGTTTGTGAAACTGCCATCATTTGAACCCTTTCAGTACTGAACCACTAACACATTTACATTAATGTCACTCATCAGAGGCTTTTAACCAGAGCAACATCCATTTCCTAATTTTAGGAACAGTTTCCCAAAATCAACTTTCTGTTAAAGGTCTTGCTTCAGAGACTCAATGGTTAAAGTGTTAAAGGTACAATAGAGCCAGACTCAAACCCACAACCTTGTATACAAGTGTCCTACCTCTAGGCCAACTTCACCCCAGAGGCAACTCAAGATGCAGCTCACTTAGACAGTTGTACCACTCAGGAAGTTCATGGTGCACCCCTTTAGTATCTTTGTGCCTTCTTCTTTGCCACTAAGGAGATTTGAATTGCTCTACAGTCCTTTAAATAAAACAGTTGAAGAGCCTCTTGTGTGCCACAACTGGCTAAAAGGGAACACAGTAGCCTTGGAATCCACTTCCAACAGAATTCATAACCTGGCGATGCTGCAGACTGTCATTTGGAACAGATTCCAAGAAGCATGTGATCTCTATGTGCCAACCCCCTCCTTTGGGGGAATGGAGCGATTGGCAGGTAGGGGCTAATATAGCAGCTGCTAGCTTTTTTACAAGCATATTTAAGTTAGATAAAAGAAAGTGATGAATGTTGTGAGATCTTCAACATTTCAAATTGCAGCTTGAGCCGAGATTATATTTTTGGTTTAATTTGCTTAAGTTAGAGCCGTCAGTTACTCCATGTTATTATATCATATATGCAATATTATTCAAATATTTTGGGTTTAACTTTTATAAATTGTGTGAGATATTTCACCAGCAGGCCTGGAAAGATTTTTTCTGATGACATGTGACATGTGACAGAGCTATCAGCAGAAATTTTATTATAGTGCCTTATTGTATTTGTGTTCCCAGATGTTTTCTATTCCAATTCATCAAGTCATGAAACATGAGTGTGGAAGACATAATGTTGCAATTCCCATTTGCGATCATCTCCTTTTCCCAAGACACCGAATTAAATTATATGTCGCCGTTAACAGAAAGAGAAGCAATTTTATGTCAGATCAATTGACAGTTGTCTACAGCAATATGAGACATCTAGCAATATGGAGGATATCAAGTGCTTCAGGACAACATTTAATCGATGAGGGGAAAGTGAAGGCGAGGAAGAACGGTTTCACCCCATTGAATTTGTGGTGGTTGCGGTTGTCTGTCGATTGTGTCGATAAACTAAAAAAAAGGACTTGTAGTCATCCTTCGTGCTGAGCTGGACCCTGCTGCGCCTGGCGTATGTTCCTTCACAGCCGGGTCTCCCTGCCAGCAGCACCCATCGCAGATGGGAGAATAATGCAGTTTTGTATAATCCAATACCCACAGCTGAAGGTGGAGGTTTGGTTTCTGATTTCAGAACCATGCATTGTGAAATTGTTAATTGAATTTGAGGGCTTCCCTTTTCCCGCTGGCCAGTTTGATTTAGGGGAGTTTGGGGAGCTCTTTAACTCCACTCTAGATGCAGTTAGGAGGACAGCATGCCGCTAACCAGCTGGGAGCTAGAACAGTGACTCCATTGCTGTTATGCAGCACAATTGATCCCTCTCTGAAAAGAGATTGTTATAAACCTCTGCGGCAAATTGGGACTGCCCTGAATTCTTTTTAAGCCATTGCATTAACAGTGTTTCACCATCAACAAAAGGTCTAACAGGTGCACTCTTAAAATATTCATTACATTGCAGTGCCACTGTTTTGACAATGTGTGCTAGGAAATGAAAAAAATGAGATTTAATGCTTTTAATTAGCAAGAGAAATATTAAATGTGTTTATCATTAGAAGGAAAATAGCTTTTTGTGGTGACTAAATTACTAAATTAAATGAGTAAAACTAACAAATCAATGTAACCAATCTCATTTTTCCTCATTAAAGATATTTCTGCCTTTGTTTATTTCGCCATGTTGGCAGTGTAACCTCACGCATTTATTTTACATTGACATTGCTCAAGCTTGACGCCTCACATTTATTATATAGCAGCCCTCTCCCTTTCTGTTCTCTTAAAATAAGTGACAGACGGGGGAGAAAAAATAGGCTCGGCAGTATTCCGAGAAGAAGTGACAGTGTGAGAATTTGATTGGCAGGTTTTAACACATGCCTGCATTAGACTGTGGGAATGGTCATTTTCGGTTAAAGCTGGGTTTTACCATCTCTTTGGCATCACAAGACTGTCCTTTAAAAAGTCCTTGACTAAAGCCTCTACGCTGTTATCATATCACTTGACAGCTACCTTCTGACTGAAGGCCCTCACCCACAGACAGGCTTCACTCTCAGCCACAGACGATGGAGAGTGACTCATGCCAGCGCATGATGCTAAATAGGTGCACTGCCCTGGAAATAGTCGGCACTTACAGCATTATGCAAGGTCTCTTTTAACTATTTACCATATCAAATGTGGGAATTGCAATGACAAATCCTACAGCATGCCTCCCAAACCTCTCACAGTTTATGTAATTCTGGCTGACATCATATGGGGGGGTCTTGAGAGTCGAAGGCAACCGGACTTCTTTATTAGATTGTTGAAACCTTGATAAGATTTGGGGTTTGAATCCCAGGAATCACTGTTGGACCCCTGAACAAGGCCCTTAACCCCAACCACGTTGCTCCAGGGAGACGGTCCCTGTAATTAGAAAATGGATAGTTTCTCTGGATAAGAGCATCTGCTAAATGCTGTAAATGTAAAAGCTTAATTTAGTCTGAAATGCTCCCTTAGTTCTAATAATCTGAGGGGGAGTCCCAGACAGGGTTGTCTCCTTGGAGGTGGTTCTGAAAGTTTTTGACCCACCTCGCCATCAGGTCAGGGTCACATGATTCGAAATGTGTATCGTGGTGTGAATCGTTAGGGTGACATGAGCCAAGGTGTGAATCATTTGTGAATTATTGCACAGACCTGTCATCATGTAAGTCGTTAAGGTCATATGGGTCGAGGTGTGTACAGGGGTCAAATTGGAAGGGGAAGGGACGTCAAGACCGCATTATAGGTGAGTGACATTTAGTGTCATAAGCCATTTACGTTTACAGCATTTAGCAGATGCTTATATTCAGAGCAACTTACATTTTCCTAATTTCAGGGACAGCCTCTTTGGAGCAACTTGGGGTGCAGGGGCCTGCTGAGGTGATACCAAATGGTGGTAATGCTAGAGGGAGGATTTGAAGTGTCCCTTCTCCATTAAAAGTGATGTTGCTCAGCTTGTGCTTTTTTCCTTGAGATTAACCATTTTGAATGGATGAAAACTAGTGCGAAAAGGTCCCACAAAGGGTGTGGTCATATTGGGAAAATTATGCATGTGTCATTTCTTACTGTCTTTATATTTCTTACTGTCTACTTGCAGTCAGGTCACAGGCCGTGAATGACATCTTTATGCCTTATAGATGGTCCTGGGACGGCTGAATCCAGCTCCAACTAGCTCTTATCTGTGTCACGGTGACTTCTCTCAAGGCTTTGTCCTCTTCTAGGTGCCGAGCTGCGTAATCAAAGAGAGAGAAACACAAAAGACTCAGAGAAGCAGATCTCGTGTCTCATGCACTGGTCCTGTCAGCACACTTCCCTAAGTGCTTTGCCTGATTTATGTAATAGCGGGAGAAAACAGAGATTGAACTTGCCAAAAAACGCATAATAACCTTACATAAAACATAAAAGGAACTCCTTAAGTAATGCATAAAGTATAAGAATAATTGATATCATGGATAATTGGTACAGTCATTAATGTTAATTACTGAAAGACCATTCTGCTCAACTATAAGTAATACTTATTTCATATACAATGAAAGATAATAGATCATAGCTTCACCCCACCATTAGATATTTTTCTTCTTTTAAATGATTGAGTGATTTTAATACATTACATATACTACTGGGCGGCACAGTGGCGCAGTGGTTAGTGCTGCCGCCTCACAGCAAAGAGGTCCTGAGGTTGATTCCCAGGCCGGTTGTAGGGCCTTTCTGTGCATATTTTTCATGCTCTCCCTGTTTTCGTGTGGGTTTCCTCCGGGTGATCCTCCGGTTTCCTCACACAGTCCAAATGCATGCACTATAGGTTAATTGGCGAATTCATAAGGTGTGAATGGAAGTATGTTTGTGTGAGTGTGTGACCCATGGTACGTTGGCGCCTACACAGGGTTGGTTCCCGCCGTGGGCCCGTAGTCCCCAGGATAGGCTCCGGTCCGCCCCACCGCGACCCCATTTAGGATTAAGCGGTTAGGATAATGAATGAATGAATATAAATGTCTAAAACAAATGTAATTTGTTGTCGTCAGTTGTCATCTCTGTAAGTGTCGTGAGCCACACATTATTTCTTCATATATTGCTTCTAAAGAGTCAGTCTTTCTTATATTTTTTAACCCTCCTGTTACCCTAAAATCCGCTAACACCTTTTTTCCACTGGGGTCAATTTGACCCCAGCAATTTAAAACCTCCAGAATATTATTTTTTTTGCTAAAAGGTTAGTGTCAGGTAATTGATGTCTTTGTTGACTACTTAACAACACTCTGAAATAAACCTCCCCCCACTCCCAACCCCCCACTCCCTGCCCCTTATACATACAGATTACCTATTGCATTACTATAGACAAATTTACAAATCAGCATGAAAACTCACTGTTTCACCTAAAATTGGAAAAGTGGTGGCTGGAAATATTGACCTTCCTGTGTCAGCATTCCAAAGGCTTGCTGTTGCTTCTCCTTTGGACTTGTACACTCCTGCCAAAATGAGTAACCCAATGTAGGCTTGCAAATCAGTCACATCAAAGTCTTTCCAGCTGGCCCCATGACCCTCCTCCCCTCTAAGTTTGTCATTTCAAGTGTATCCTTTTCAATTGATGGTGTAATGAAAAGCTGAAATGCTGATTTTATGTCTTGAACATGACTGACAGCATATCTGGTGGGCCCTGGAACCATTTTGATGACATTAGCAGCACTAAGTCTACCCCGTCGTTCAAGTGGGGAGCGGGACCATAATAACTTTCCGTTTTTGGAAGGTAATGTGTCTGCTGGTGGTTGAGAGACAACAGGAGGGTCAACAATAGGAGTCTCATTCTCATCTGAGGAGGATGCCTCATAATCAGGGTCCTCCTCAAGATTATCCTCTGTCTCAGACACATTCTCCTCTATGTCACTTTCACTGTCAAAAACCTGTGACAAAATCTCACTGACAGAAAACCTTTGCTTAGAGGCCATTTTCAATTGAGAGAGCACAAAGAGAGAGCCCACAGAGCACAAAGAGAAATAGTTTAGAAAGCTTCTGTGCAAGCTTTTATAGCTTTGCACCTACCCTGTAAACCATGTGAATTATGTTTTCCCCTCCCAAAAAAAAATACGGGAAATATCAAAGTTCTCGTGAGAATTAGGATTCCCCTACCCCCATGTCATGTGAACTGTCAGTGGTTCTCGCAATACTACAGGTATGGTTATGTTATTTTTATTTTTTATTTTTTTTTTTTTATTATACTTAACACATAATTATAGTGAATATTATAAAATCATAGCATGTTATAGTGACCTCAATATCACCCAAAACAAAAATGTGTAAATTTTTTATATTTCTTATGTTTTATATAGCTAAAAGACCCTGGGGTCAAATTGACCCCAAAAACACCGATGTGACAAAATGTGTACAGAGCATTGAAAAAATAATATCATGTTCATTTTATGTTTACCAAGTTTTCCACATTAAATTAGGAAAAGTCATTCAATCTGAAGGAAAAAAATTATGTCACTTATGTATTTACATACGTTAAACATTGAATGGGGTCAAATTGACCCCAAGGATAATAGGAGGGTTAATGTAGACTTTAGCAATAGAATTTGCATGTATGTTTTCACACATTGCAATAAATCATGCTACCTGTTAGGGGTGTAATGATACAATCCACTCCAGACCTTGTCATGGACTCTGACAAAGGGAACTCAGGATTTTATTTCGAGACCAGCCGAGACCACACTGAAGTAATTGTGTAGAATTTGCTATTAATTGCACTATTCGCTATGTAAACACTCACATTAGCACTCGCGACTCTCATGTGCAATGTCATTACATACAAAAATATATTGTAATGTCCCTCGCCAAGCAACCAAGACACGTCATAATGAAAAGGAGGTAAATTTTTTATATGAAATAGAAGACAGAAGTGATGTTGACATGGTGGTGTTCATAAGATATCCATATCAATCAAATGCTCCTGAATTAAAAAATGTTTTTACAGACTTCATGATATCGACAGATGTCAAATTGGTGTCCATTGATCTGACATTAAATAATACTGTAATAATATCATAAAACTTTGATGAGGGTGATTTACATCCTCTAATACCTACTGTCTCATTGTCCTTGCCAATTTAATGACATTATGACTAACTGGAGACTTTTGCCCAGTACTTGTTTAAACCAAGCCCTGACTTTTTGCAGATTTTTCATTTCAATAACATAAGACTCGTTTCGTTTGTCACATAAGCCTTTATTGCATGATGAATGATTGCTTGTCAAACAGCGGACTTCAATAAATCACTGCTGGACTGACTCCATTTGAGAACACACACTATGAAGAGTGCACGTGTGTGATCATGGGTGTGGGCGTATTTCGAAAGTGTTTACATGAGCACGAAGCAGGAGCCTTCATGTCTTGAATCTTTCTTTCTCCCGCACAACATCAGCTTCATCTTCAGCGCCGCTCTCTAGACAACAGCCTGTATGACTTATTTATTATGGTCAGCTTCAATTACCCAGCCAAGGAGCGGGAGATATATATCACCGAGGGTCCAGGAATATGTTTCAAGGACAATTATTTTTTATGCGACTGCGTCCAATCCATCTGCATAAGAGTCAGACAGAGAGCTTGACAGATCTGTCCTTCAGCGAGCCTCCACCACCGCCATCACCTTTTGACATATTTTCCACTTGGTTTATTGCGTTAGTCATAAAAATCCTCATTAAGGCCTTCAGCGGTGCTGCTGACTGACCAGCATCCCGGAGCAGCGAGCAAACCCATTCTCTGTGCCCTCTCCATGCCACAAGCCTCGCCTGCTCCGAGAGCGGCATCGTTAGGAGAAAGCAATCAAGACAGATTGTCTGATCCCGTCCTTGTATGGACTTTTCCATCTAGTCACACAAAGCGGGTGATGAATGCGTAGTTAGCGGTGGAGCAATGAAAGTGTCGTGTGTGCAAACTCACAAGACCTATAGAGATCCGTTTCTTTTATGGTAGTCCTCCCACGATGCCATATTCATTTTGGAAATTAGATCCAATATAGAAACGAAAGTTAAGAACAAGAGTCAAGATTTTAGATAATGAAGTCATTTTATACCTCCATATTTCTGGTTTGCATAGAATAAATTAATTTGCTTAGCAATAAGAAAGAGGAAAATGCAGCAGTCAAGTTGTAAATAAATTATGAATAATATTCTGCAGTCAGGTCTAAATGTATTAAGCTTTCTATGCTTAGATTTTTAAATTATTTCTTAAGTGAAACTCTAGAGTAATTATTAAAATATTGCATCATTTTGTGGCTGCAGATTTCTAAGCAACATGAGCCCAAAATAAGTCACTAATATCTTAGTATATGTTTGTAAATGAAAGATAATCATTCTTTGTAAAACTTTGTCAAACTACACGACTCATTTTCACAATACGAGTCTTTTTCCTAAACACTAACCAATGTCTGAGAAATTAAACAAGGCACGCTCCAAACTTTTGAACTCTCAGAATTTGCAATTGCTCAGAATTAAATCACTTGAATTAGCAATAAAAACAAGCGAGGAAAAAGTTGCAGTCATATTGTATGTAAATTATTCATCACATCCTACAGTCAAACCTAAATTTCTTCAGGTTTCTATGTATAAATTTACATTTTATGAAAGTGAGATAAAACATGGAAATTACATCAGCTGGTTTCCTTTAGTTTTGTTTTTGTAGTTATTTTTCTTCTTTAGTCAGTTATTTTGACTTACAACATTTTGATTTATTTAGAAAGCTGTGAAAATCTTCCCTTTGACCTTGCTGTACTCAGTGCAAGCTTTTTTAAATGATATACGTTGTTGCATCATATTATTTTAAAAAAAGAATATTAATGCATTCTCTTTAATGCCTCTCTCTCAGTGGTTTCTCTGGGAATAAAATAGTGTTTTACAGAAAGGTCCTGCACAGAGGTCTGACCATGAGAATCTGTCAGAGATATGAGCTGCTGGCAAATTGCACAATCTGTTTTTTTATCACTTTGAGTGTGAAGAGGCGTAGACTTTTGTCCGCACAGGACAGAACTGATCCCTGAAGATTGCAAGATGTCACATTGCTTTCGATCCAACATGCCATGAAGTGGTGAGACTGTTAGCATGGCTCCAGGAGGGTGCATTAGTGACCAGCGACATGCGATAAGCACCGCATTTTATCATTCTACTTACAAAGCATCATCTGTGCTGTGGCAGTTTAGATGGCAGCTAACATTTTTATACATCCATAAATCGCATGATTTGATGAAAGCGTGTGCATGTTTTATGCTACGTGTCGAACCGTTATCTTTTATTCACGGTATAGATCTCAGCGTGCTGCCTTGAGTTATGTGCTTAATTAATTTGCACAAGCAGCCTGCAGGTCGACTGATTAGATACATTCCCATGGAAGTGATGTATTGACCTAATTAGCCGACAGAAATGGCTGTTTATTCTGTGCATAAAATGTTTATGATAAACAGCAGTGCGGCTGCTGATGACGATGATAGCTTTAAAGATCGGCCATTTAAATGCTGCTAATTGCACTCTGTTCTAATCTGCCTCATTAGTGGAACAGGCTAGTTTTATTTACCATAATCTATGGATTTCGCTGCTTCCTTTTCACTAGATAAATTACTGTGGATGTTTTTTTTCCATTGATTAAACCATAAAACGTCAGTTTTGCTAGCTGTGTCAGCAGAGTTAAAGTGCCTTTCATTTTTGTCTAAATTGTATTCAGGACTGGTTTCTCATCCAAGACGACACACACAACAGCAAATGCACAAACCCAGAATAGAATGTGATTTTTTTTTTTTACTCACACCGCTCTGTGGGTTTGACATTCTTTCGTGAGCCCCACTGCTCCACTGCTCTGGACTCATTGTGCTCCACTTCCCTCTCACTGCGTTTGACTCTGACCCCGACTCACAGAAGTGTAACTGATACTCCTGCATAATGTCATTGCATAATTCACTTTTGTTTCAAGGAGGGGACTTATCTTGACTCTCCTGCTGTTGTAATTTCTTGATAGTTCCCCGGGTGAAATGTTAATAGGGAAAATGACTACAAATCCCACAGGACACCACTAAGGCACTGTGGGATGCATGGCCACTGCCTGTCCACTTACCCCTTTGGAGAATGTATTATCTCTCTTTTACTGGTGTATCGTGTTTTACTCAAAACATATGACTTACACATGAAATTAATAATCGACACACACAACCAAGACATTTATCTTACTGTTGTTATGCACCGTTTGTTAGGGAGCAATGAATTATTATAACATGTGTATTAGTCATACTGTTAAGTTTACTCTTTTATGCACCATATATTTAAATTCAAGTGTCATCTATTTCATTAAAATCATGTCATTGCTGTGTGGAATAACCTGTCAGAAGCACAAATGCACAGTGGTGAACTTCTTTTATTTACACACAAAGAATAAAGCAAAACCAATGAGAGGAAGAACTGTAACAAACTCTCTGTATCAGCATTTTCACACAGCATTATCAAAGCAAAGAGCAGACAAATATGTGTCAGGTTGGCAGCTCTAAAATCAGGGACAAAAAGGGAAATGAAATCAGAGACAGAGTACAAATCCCAGCTCAGTAGTCCGAGGAATGGGAGCAATGTGAAACCCTGCTGATGTGCGGAGAGGTGACGGCGCACAAGCCAGTGTAAAACCTCCAGCTGAGGGGGTTTTGCATGAACTCCAGAATACTCACCAACTTTTGCTGATGTACCATCGAGAGAATTCAGTCTGGCTGTCTGTACCACAAGCCTAGTATGGCACCTATTACAGTTAGGCCCAGAAATATTTGGACGGTGACACAAGTATTGTTATTTTAGCTGTTTACCAAAACATATTTAAGATATAGTTATATAATCAATATGGGCTTAACGGGCAGACTCTCAATTTTTAATTTGAGGGTATTCACATCCAACTTTAGGAATTACAGCTCTTTAATATGTAGCTGCCTCTTTTTCAAGGGACCAAAAGAAATTGGACAATTAACTCAAAAGCTATTTCATGAGCTGCATGGGCTATTTCCTCATTAATCCATCATCCATTAAGCAGGTAAAAGGTCTGGAGTTGATTCCAGGTGTGGCATTTGCATTTGGAAGCTGTTGCTGTGAACCTACAACACGCAGTCAAAGGAGCTCTCAATGGAAGTGACCATCCTTAGGCTGAAAAAAAGAAGAAATCCATCAGAGAGAGAGTAGAAATGTTAGGAATGGCCAAATCAACAGTTTGGTACATTCTGAGAGCTGGTGAGCTCGGGAACTCAAAAAGGCCTGGACGTCCAAGGAAGACAACAGTGGTGGATAATCGCAGGATCCTTTCCACGGTGATGGAAAATCCCTTCACAGTATCCACCCAAGTGAAGAACACTCTCCAGGAAGTAGGTGTATCAGTATCTAAGCCTACCATAAAGAGAAGACTTCATCAGAGTGAAAACAGGCGTTCACCACAGGGTACAAACCATTATCAGCCTCAAAAATAGAAAGGCCAGATTAGACTTTGCCAAAAAACATCTAAAGAAGACAGCCCAGTTCTGGAACAGCATTCTTTGGACAGATGAAACTAAGATCAACCTGTAAAGAAATGATGGGAAGAAGAAGGTATGGAGAAGCCTCGGAATGGCTCATGATCCAAAGCACACCACATCTTCTGTAAAACATGGAGGAGGCAATGTGATGGCATGGGCATACATGGCTTCCAATGGTACTGGGTCACTAGTGTTTATTGATGATGTGACAGAAGTAGCCGGATGAATTCTGTAGTGTATAGGGATGTACTTTCTGCTCAAATTCAGCCAAATGCAGCAAAGTTGATTGGACAGTGCTTCACAGTACAGATGGGCAATGTCCCAAAACATACTGCAAAAGCAACCCAGGAGTTTCTTAAGACAAAGAAGTGGAAGATTCTGCAATGGCAGTGTCAATCACCAGATCTCAACCCGGTCAAGCATGCGTTTCACTTGCTTAAGATAAAACTCAAGACAGAAAGACCCACAAACAAGCAACAACTGAAGACAGCTGCAGTAAAGGCCTGGCAAAGCATCACAAAGGAGGAAACCTGGCGTTTGGTGAAGTCCATGGGTTTCAGACTTCAGGCAGTCATTGCCTGCAAAGGATTCTCAACAAAATAAAAAAAATGAACATTTTATTTATGGTAATGTTAATTTGTCCAATCACTTTTGAGCCCCTGAAATGAGGAGACTTTGTCAGAAAAATGGTTGCAATTCCTAAACATTTCATAGGATATTTTGTTCAAACCCTTGAATTAAATCTGAAAGTCTGCACTTCAATTGGATCTCATTTGTTTCATTTCAAATCCAATGTGGTGGCATGCAGAGCCCAAATCATGAAAATTGTGTGACTGTCCAAATATTTCTCGTCCTAACTGTATACTGTGGACTGCAAAGATGTACAGAGGGTGGTCTGTTTGGCGAAACACTTCATCAGACTTGAATGCGCCAGCCATCCAGCACCTCTACAGACTGCACTGTAGGAGGAATACACAAGAGGTACTCTCTGATCCCAGCCTTGCCAGCCACAGATTCTTGACGCTGTTGGGCAGGTGGTACAGCAGCATCCCGACATGCACCAGCAGTTTCAGGGACAATTTCTACCTGCAAGCCATCACACTACTGAACTCCTGAATTCTAAATGCGTTGCACGTTGACCAAAATTACTGGACATCCATTCTTCTTTGAATGCTGATCCTTCTACAATCACGTTAAAACCGCCCTCTAGTGTTGCGCGGGTCGGCTTTTATTAACACCCGCCCCAAACCGACCCGTCAGGAGATCCAAACTGCCCCGCCCAACCCGCAAAAATACACGTGGATAATGACTCAAAACCCGACCCGACCCGAGGGAAAAAAAAAAAACCACCAGTGAGCCTGTATTGCCATGGAACCTACCAATGAAGTGTCATTTGTGACACTGTAACCCATAGATGACATAGATTTGTGCTAGATTTGCATTGAAGATGATGACACAATTTTATGCAAGATTAACTGTGTACCAAACAACAACAAAGAAACCGAAAGATCGATTTTTACGTCGTCGTTTATTGAAGGGTTGCGGAAAATTGCACGAAAGACATCTCTCTCGCGCACACACACAAACACAGACAAGCGCGCATGTATGCAAAACACACTAGCTGTCAAAACTGTAACATCTGATGTAACATCAGATCTGAGAACTCTATCAGATTTGAATGGACTTAGTAGAACTTAGGTTTTCTTTTAACTTAATTTTATCTAAAATGAAGTAGAGCAGAGCATGTCCGTGATATTTCACCCAACTAGTAGCTTATCCTACCAATTGAAAACTCCAAAATTGAAAAATATACGCTGACTGCATTTATGACAGCTGTTTGGAAGCACTGTGGAGAAAGAGGATGGAATCCACCATGCCAGGGTTTAGCCTATTTCGACGCGCTTCCAGCACGCGACCTGCTGAACTGAATGCACGCTTGCTCGATGCGCTGGTTGGAGGAACGCAAAGCACTGCTCTTGCCAGCATCGAGAGGAGAGGTCATTCGAACCCCGTTTACAACACGTTTTGATTTATAATGAAATGCGTTTTGTAACTTTTTGACCCGCCCGCCCGCACCCACAATATTTTAAAAATGTCTGCCCCAAAACCGCCCGCACCCGCGGGTCACCCGCGGTCACCCACGGGTCACCCGCGGTTACCCACGGGTCACGGGTCGACCGCGCATCACTACCACCCTCACTTTAAAGCTACAGTTACGTTAAACCTGGACTGTATATACATCAATTAGATTTATGTAATTACACAACATTATGACCACTGAAAGCTAAACTGAGGAAAATAGCAATGATTATCTTGTTGCATCAGCACATGGCACTAAGTGGATATATTAGGCAGCAAGTGAACATTTTGTCAGTAAACTTGATGTGTTGGAAGCTTAAAACAATAACAACTGTAAGGATTTGTGTGACTTCAAAGGAGAACTCTGACACATTTGAACCTACATTCTGCCGTTTCTACTTGTTTCTATTTCCAATTACAGAAGAAATATAAATGGGAATAGAAATGAGTTCGACAATCGACTCTTTTGGACTTTCACGACAGAAATCAACAGAGGTGCATGACAGCCTGCTTAAACACTTGTTTTCTTTACCTCTACTGAGTTAAACAGGCATAGTGTTATGTTCGTAAGGCTCCTGACTGTGTTGCACGGAGCTAAGAAAGATATGTACAGCCTCATTAGTGGCACAAAAATGGCATTAACTTTGACATTAGAAATCTGCCCTGATCACTTTGCTTATTAGCTGCCTGGCCAGGCTCACTGCTACCTTGATATCTCTGCCAAGGCAGCACAGATTTGTTTCATTTTTTGACAACTGACAGTACTCCAAGACCTCTAACTATAGCATATAGGTTCAAACATGCCGGAGTTCTCCTTTAACTTGTGATGGGTCAAGAGCATCTCCAAAGCTGTGGCCCATGTGGGATGTTTCCAGTCTGCAGTGGTCATGACCTAGCAAAAGTGGCCTAAGGGAGAAATACTGGTAAACTGGGAACATGGCCATGGGCAGACAAGGATCACTGATTCACGTGGAGAATGAAGGCTGACTAATGTTGTATGATCTAGTAGAAAAATTATCATAGCTTAAATTGCTGAAAATGTTGATGCTGGTTTCAGAACACACAGTGCATCACAGTTTGTTTAATTATGGAGCTGCCAAACCATATACCTGCTCAGTATCAGGTGGTCATAATGTTATGGCTGACCATTGTATATTTGCACTACAGACATTTATTCCATTTAAGTGTTGTGTTGTTTTACTGTGCAAAATTTCAAGGGACTTCAAGAAATTCATTATGGGTAATGATTCCGTTTGAGTGGATCCTTTTAAGTAAGGTTCCCTTAAAAAACATGGCTTGGTGCATGATGTCACCACAACGATGTGACCAAATATTGTGACATCATTGCAATCTTTTGCAGCATTCTGAACCGTGGTGTTCAGAAGTGGAGTTACATTATGCATAAACGAAGCTTGTCCCATTGCAGTCAGACTAAAGTAGCGTGCTGTAACTGAGCTGGATTAGAGCACCATGGGACATGCTTTTCCCGTCAAACCCTGATGAGTCATACATGTTCAAAGCCACGATTCCTCTGAGAGCACACAGGAACTTCGCATGTTCAAAAGGATTCCGCTGGTTCCTGAGTAGTGCTGGGAAAAGCAATTGCATACATTTGAATAGGTGGGCGCTAACGACCAAATAAATATTCAGCTCTGTTCATATATTTGACATGTACATCGACAGCACGGGAGCGCGTTTTATCCCAGACTCTCCCCCGCTGAGGGGAGGAAGTGGTAAAGACGAAGAAGTGAAGCTTGGGACCTTAAGCTTCCTTCTCCGTTTCATTCATCCGTTCGGTTACCCGAAATAAGACAAAACTATTTCTGACTCCCACTTTGATAACACTGCTCGCATAAATTAGCCCTTTTTTCCCCCAGACTGCATGTTTGGAGCAAAATCAGCTGAAGGTCTGATTATCAGGGATGTAGATGAGGATGAGTAGTGCATCGCCGGGGATATTCGGAGCAGCCTCCAGTCACAGCAGCGTGGTTCGGAAAAGCCCACCGGGCGTCGGCATAATCAGTTCACTTGCATTGGCAGGAGAGAAGGAGATGGGGGGAGGCGAGGGACGGAGAGAGAGAGAGAGAGAGAGAGATTCATTCTCATTAGCAGGGCAGGGATTTGAGTGGCACAGCTGGTATAACATTGAGCACTGTGTCCCAGGCCTCCTCTACCAATTAGCAGCACGCTGAAATAAGTGTGTGCATCTGTCTGTCTGTCTGTCTGTCTGTCTGTCTGTCTGTCTGCCTATTGTGTGTGTGAATACAAGCGCGAGCTCGTAATGGCGTGCATGTTGCTGCGTTTGTCTATATTGTTGGCAACGCTTGCGTCTGACAGTAGGTAATAATGAGGTTTGTGGTTCCGAAACCGAGCCCGTTGTGTGTGTTGGACAGAGTTTGAGCGTCTGTGTGGTCTGCTGACAGCATCAGTCCTATAAAGCAAGTGTGAGTCTGTGTATGTGTGTGGTGACTTTCTCTCAGTGTCCTCTCAGGTCCACTGGGTGCTGTCAAAACCTCTTTAAAAGTCTCTGATCAACGGACATCTGTACCCAGACCAGGGAGCAGCAGCTCTGAATAATTCAGCAGCCGTCCGGCCCTGCCTTTTAATGGGCAGATATTGAGGCGGCAGACAGGTAGAGAGGATTCTCCAGGTCTCTGAGGAGAGGTGAGAGAGCTATATTAACGGAGGGGGGAAAAAACGCTGCCTCATGACTTTTCCTGTCGACTTGTCTACTCTGTTGTGGAGCTCACAGGGGTTACACTTTATTTGGGATATAACTCATTCGGGCGACTCGCGTGGACATGACGCCCCTCCTGAGCGTGCCGGACTAGGGCTGCACGCTGCATTATTGCAGGAGATTGCTGGGAAATTCAGGTGAAGCACTACTATGGCTGTCATTTTCACTAGGACGTCAGCACAAAATTGTTAGAAAGCAGTTCTTATTTAATAAACAATACTTCTAAACCAATGCCATTTAGTTCTATATGCAGTTGGTATCGTACTAGTTAGGGAGTTGGCCCCGTGACCAGTTCAAGTCCCGGACCGGTGAGGGTGCCACTGATGTACTCATGCAGGTCACATTTCGTTGTGGTGTACTGTGTGCTGTACTGTATTCACAATGACAAATAATCACTTTAATTCACTTAATATGGCATTTGTGGAGATAGAAATTTAATGGTGAAAAATATTAATTCTGTTTGTTTAACTTTACATTGAGGAAAGTTTTTATTCACTTAAATTGCAAGTAACCGCTTTTTTTAAAAGTATTCCAGTCTGAAGCCACAATAAATAAACTGCACTAGATTACTGACTATTTGTCCAACTTGTCCAACTTCATAATTTATGAAATTTGCAAAATATGAACGTCTTAGTTCCTTTCACTTATGTGATAATAAAAATGCTTGAGTCATGTTCCAAACTAGGTTTATTACATAATGTAACCAAATTATGCTTGAGGTAGATTTTCATCACTTCATTTTTCAAAAAACATTTCTTAAATAACTTCTTCTTTGGAATAATAGTTTAATGCTGTGCACAGTTAAGAGACCTACAAGACAGCACTATAAGATGGACTGAAGCTGTTCTGATGACAAATGGTGTCTCTGTGGAATCTGCTGAAAAGTACAACCGGAAATAATTCCAGAGATTCAAGTATAATGCAGCAGTAGCATTTGATTACTTTTGCACCTAATGTAAAATGTTCATTTTTTTATTTACAATGTTTGATGTTGGCACAGTATGCATAAAATGTATGTTTTTATCTGAAGGCACCTTTAATGAGATATCAAATAAAGTAAATAAATAGAAAAGAAAGAGTAATCCATGCTTACCTGTAATTCACAGACCCAGTGGGTGTGTTCTCGGTTCTGTTCTGCTATTTATCATAGCCTTGAATTTAATATGGTGTCTGAGCCACAGGCGAGACTGTCCTTACCTAAGACAGATGAAATACTAATTAGATTATCCCACATGCCCACAGCCATAGTTATGCAGATGTGACGGACATTCACACAGCATTCATAATGAAAATGGCCGCTAGTGCACCTCGCTCGCTCACACACACACACACACACACACCCACACCACTCAGACTTTCATCTTTGCCCCCCAGACGGTACATGGATCTGGAACAGGCCAAGAACACCAGCTGGAATAAGCAATGGACTCTATTAATACATTCATTCTCCTTTAAAAATGGTCATTGGGAAATTGTTGCATGGCTTTTGAATCACTGAACGGTACAGTGTGTCTGCAAGTGCACGTGTGTATAAGATAGCAGGCAACTTGACAGTAAAACTTAAATCTAGTTAAATTGAGAATCTATGTCATTTGTGTTTTCTGTATGTCATTGCTATATAGACTATATATATGTGTGTGTGTGTATATACTGTATATGTATGTGTATATATATATATATATATATATATATATGCTAAATCTCTGATGATGGGAGTTGTAGTCCGATGTCACCAAGAGCGGTGCTTTCTTCTGTTTTTGCTGTGCAATGTTGTACAGTTCGGATATTTCTACCGAAAGTGCCACGGTGTGAAAGTTGGGGCATAATCTAGTAGCAACAATCTTAAGTGATAATAACACTACTAAATGTTCGCGCTAAAACACTGGTGGAAAGCGTGTTCAGTGGCGCTGTGCTGACGGGGAAGTGCGTGTACTGTGTGATGGGGAAGAGCGATTGTAGTGCAACTCCGCGCACCGCGAGCTTCTGTTATTAAGTACACGTAAACACAGAAAGAATCTTACTTCACAC